>JAPIWU010427632.1:0-26032 GCA_037576205.1 Pyrocystis lunula | reverse complement strand
GCTGACGTGACGCTGCCAGGGCCAGCATTGGCGCCCCAGGCGGTGCCGCTGCAGCACGTACCGCTGCAGCACGTGCCTGCCGTGGAGCAGCCCGTGCTGCCTAGCGCTGCCCTGCTGCCCTTCCCGTTCCCGCCGGTCTGCCCGGACTATGCCGGTTGGGCGTTGCAGGGCTTAGTTGTTGACCACCCGCTTGCCCAAGGCTCCGATGGACTCGTTGAAGCTGAAGGCCGCCGCCCCCTGGTACGAACAGGCAGGCATCACCTTTGTCGGCCTGGTGGATGTCAATCACACCATCAGTGCGCTGTACAACCTGGTTAACGTGCCCTCGGCAGTCTGGATCGACCGTACGGGTAAGGTGCGTCGTATCGACGAGGGTGCTTATGCCACCACACACAAAAACGGTGACTTTGAGTTTGGCCGTGCAGACTATGCGCCGATGGTGGTCAACTGGGCACACAGCGGTGACGCAAGCCCCTACCTTAAGGACGCAAAGCAGATCAAACTTAAGGCACCGGATAAGGAACAGGCCCGCGCCGAACCCGCATTCAGATTAGGCAATTATTTCCAGAGCCAGGGTAACGCAGACAAAGCCGACGAATACTGGGCCCTGGCGCAGAAGCTCAATCCGGACAGCTGGAATTACCATCGGCAGGACTGGTCTTACACGCCGGAAGAAGCCGGCCGCAACTGGGTGAAGAAGGTTGAATCTCTGGGCGACAAGCCTTACTACAAACCCATCGAAGGCCTGGACACAAAAACAGACTAGGGCAACTCTGATCCAGTCTCATCTGCTTAAGCCCCCTTCGAGGGTTGCTCAGGCGGAGCTTACCTAGGGCTTGGCGTGTTCACGCCAGACGGTGCCTTCCCGACGTTTATCAGCGGCGCCGTGCACACCCTCAGCGTCGATCACAATGACATGCAGACCTGAGTTTTCACCTTCCCGCTGCTGTACATCGTAGCCCAGCCCGGCCAGATGTTTAGCGATGGCCTGGCCCTCAGGCATGGACACTTCCACACGTATGCGATCACCCCGGGCGATGATGTTGGCATGGTCCAGTGCTGCCTGTGGGGACAGGCCCCAGTCCATCACCCCGAGGATGGATTTAGACACATAGGCCGGAATGGAGTTACCGCCCGGCGAACCCGTCACCATGCGCAGCCCACCCTGGGCATCAAAAATCATGGTCGGCGACATGGATGAGCGCGGCCGGGTATGCGGGCGGATGGCATTGGCCTGGGGCGGCGTGGCGGCATCATAATCCCGCGCAAAGTCAGTCATTTCATTGTTGAGCAGAAAGCCATGTGCCCAGCGCGACGAGCCAAAGGGCGCTTCCACCGTGGCAGTCATGGCTACCGCGTTGCCCATGCTGTCAATGATGCTTAAGTGAGTAGTGCCTGCCACCTCCTGGGTGGTATCCACCGACCAGGTAATGGCGTCAGCCCGTCCAAGGACGGCTGCCGGGTCACCATGCACAGCGGGGGCATCCGGCGCGAATTTCTGCTCTGCACGGTGCTTGAGGTAGACAGGATTCAGCAGATCATCAAGTGAGACCTGAACGGCATCCGGATCACCGAAGTAATGATCGCGGTCGGCATAGGCCAGCCGCTGGGCATCCACAAAGGCGGTTTTGCGATCCAGCCGGGTGCTGTCAGCGCCCACCAGGTGATCATAGATGGCGGCGATCATGATCTGTGCCCCGCCTGATGAGGGCGGCGTTGTGGTGCAGATTCTGTCGGTCCTGAAAACGCCACATACCACTGGACGTTCCTTCACTTCATAGGCGGCCAGGTCTGCCAGGGTCAGACTGCCGCCCAGCGGCTCCGCCTGCACAGCAGCAACGATGGCCTCGGCGATAGGGCCCTGGTAAAAGGCCACCGGGCCTTCCGCGGCGACACGCTTCAGGGTGTCGGCATAGGCCTGATTGACGAGCTTGTGACCGGCCGGGAGCGGCACGCCGCCTGGATAGAAATAGTCCCGGGTGGGCGGGTTGACACTGAGTCGGCCGCGACCGTTCAGCCGTTGCAGCATGTCTGCCAGTCGCGGCGACACCGCAAAGCCCTCTTCAGCCAGACGGATGGCCGGCGCGAACAAGTCGCCCCACGGCAGAATGCCGTATTTTTCGTGGGCTGCCTTGTACAAAGCCACAGCTCCGGGCACACCCACCGCCAGACCACTCTGCCAGGCGGTGAAGAAATCCATGACCTCGCCGTCACGCATGAACATATCCACGCGCGCCCCGCCGGGCGCCATTTCGCGACCGTCCAGGAAGGTCATCGCCCGGCTCTGGTAATCAAAGGTGAGCAGAAAGGCACCCCCGCCCAGGCCTGAACTCTGCGGTTCAACCAGTCCCAGCACGGCATGGGCTGCAATCACCGCATCCACGGCATGACCGCCGCGGGCGAGCATGTCAGCAGCCGCCTGTGTGGCATGGGGATTGGCGGTGGTGGCAATCGCACCATGGGGCCAACCCTGCACGGGTGCTGTGGGCGTGTTCGCGGTTACAGCTACGTCGGCACAGGCACTCAGACACAGGCCCAGCAGGACCACGGAAAAGGCATTAAAAAATTTAGACATCGACTCGCGGGGTGACTTCAGGGAAACCGCATTGTACGCGAATCCCGCCGCTGCATAACCCGCGTTCAGGCCGCCAGGGCGTGAAAAAACGCGCGGGTCTGTTCGTTAGTCGGATACAGACTCTCAATGCGCAGTTCGTCCAGGGTGACATCCAGCGGTGAATCAAAAGCAGACACCACGGTGAAGAAGCTCAGTTCAATATCACCCACTTTGATGTCCATCGGCAGCGCCGGATGCAGCTCGCTCTGATCCAGCGCAAATTCTTCCTCTGGACCGGCCAGTGAGATCAACTGCTGCAGCGCCTCCTGGACTTCCGGATCCACCGATGCCATCGCCTGACGACGCAGCCGCCGCGCGAAGTCCGGCGCGATCTGTGACCAGTTGGTAATATGCGGGCGCAAACCTTGCGGATGCAGGGTCAGCCTTGCCACGTTGCGCACGCCGTTATCATCGTCCAGCGTCCACAGCTGGGCGTCGGTGCCGAACTTGAGCATGCGATCCGCCGCCGCATTCTGCATTTTGACATTCCAGCACGGGTCGATGACAAAGGCCGGTAACGGGTCGTGGTGATCGAGCATGGTCTTAAGCACATTCATGGCCGGCGCCATGGCCGGTTCACTCAACTCGCGTTCGCGAAACGTGCCGGCGTAACCGGCTGCCTGCAGCATCACGTTGCGTTCGCGCAGCGGCACATCCAGCGCCTCTGACAGGCGCACCACCATTTCGCGACTGGGCTGACTTTTGCCGGTCTCCAGCCAACTGACATGGCGTTGCGATACATTGGCGGCGAGCGCAAGTTCCAGCTGCGAGAGTCTGCGGAACTGGCGCCAGCTGCGGCACACCGAACTGAAATCCTGGCCTGTTGCACCCATGGCTTATCCTCCATTCATGATCCCAGTAAAGCCCTGACACGGCATCAGATCAATAACCTTAAAGGTTATAGCAGTGATCCAGCCAACGCTGAACCTGCTGAACTAAAGGCAGGATTTCCACTCAAAGGAGTACTACAAGATCACACCGGGAAAGCCCATGATAGGCCCCTGGCAAGACATCACTCCACCATTAGGACCTCATCATGCGTACGCTCCTGTTCTTCATTGTTCTCAGTCTGACCGCCTGTACCGCCACTGAGACCCGGCGTTCCACCGGTACCGTGGTGGATGACGCGACCACCATCACGCGTATCAAGGCCGCACTGCTCAAGAATCCGGTCACCGATGGCCTGGATATCGAGGTACGCGGCTACAAGGGCCGTATTCAGCTCAACGGCTTTGCAGATTCCAGCGAAGAAGTGACCGAGGCCGGGCGCATTACCACTGCCATTCGAGGGGTCAGCAAGCTGGCGAATAACCTGCAGATCGTGCCCACCAGCCGACGGGTAGGTGAGTACATTGACGATAAGGTGCTGTTCACCCGCCTGAATGCGGCGCTGGCGCGGGACCGGGCAGTGAGCAACCTGCAGGTCGATGTTGAGGTCAATCGCGGCACAGTGCTGCTGGGCGGCTTTGTCGACAACGGAGAGGAAAAAGAAGCTGCCGAGGCTGCCGCTCGACGGGTATCCGGTGTGCTTGAGCTGAAGAGCTTCATCGAAATCAGGTAAGCCTCGTTCGGTGCGCTGTCTTCTTATCCGCACAGGCCTGCTGGCGCTTTTGTTTGGCGCGGTGGCCTGCGGCCAGCCTGCTTCCAGCCAGCGTGACGCCAGCCAGACCACCGACGCACCTGCAGTGGTGCGGCTGGCGGTGGCGTCCAACTTCCAGGCACCGATGCAGACCATTGTCGCCCACCTTGAGGAGACGAGTGGCATGTCACTGGTCATCTCCTATGGTGCATCCGGCAAGTTTTATGCGCAGATCAGACAGGGCGCACCGTTCGATGTCTTCCTGTCGGCCGACCAGGACAAACCACAGCGTCTGGTGCACGAAGGGCTGGCGCTGGCCGACAGCCGTTTTAGCTATGCAACGGGCGCACTGGCCCTCTGGTCTGCTGACCCCACCCTCATCGACGACAGCGCCGCCATACTCGCCACCAATCGCTTCAGCAGACTTGCGCTGGCCAACCCGCGCTTTGCACCCTACGGGGTGGCGGCCGAGGCTGTGCTTCAGGGCATGGGCTTAGTAGACTCCACGCGGTCGCGGTGGGTTACAGGTGAAAATATCGCCCAGACATTTCAATTCGTGCACAGCGGTAATGCTGAACTCGGCTTTATCGCGCGCTCGCAGTTGCCGATGGTGAGCGGCGGTTCCACCTGGCTGGTACCCGCACACCTGCATGCCCCCATCCAGCAGGATGCGGTGCTGCTCAGGCGTGCCGCGGACAATGCCGCTGCCCACCAGTTTCTAGCCGCTTTGCAGTCCCCCCCGGTGCAGCAGATCATCGAGCAATTCGGCTACCTGCCGCCTGCTGCCGACACCCCATGAGTTTCAGCGATGCGGATCTGACGGCAATCTGGCTGACCATCCGGCTGGCCACCACGGTGACCGTGCTGTTGCTGATTATCGGTACCCCCATCGCCTGGTGGTTGAGTCGGACCCGTTCGGTCTGGCGTGGGCCGGTGGCGGCCATTGTCGCCCTCCCCCTGGTACTGCCCCCCACGGTGCTGGGCTTCTATCTGCTGCTGGCCATGGGCCCGGACGGCATTATCGGCAGTACCCTGGCGCTGTTTGGACTGCCTTCGCTGGCCTTTACCTTCTGGGGGCTGGTGGTGGCGTCGCTGTTTTATTCCATGCCGTTTGTCATTCAGCCTATTCAGAACGCCATGGAGGCCGTAGACCGGCGTCCGCTGGAAGTAGCCGCCACGTTAGGCGCCAGTCCGCTGGATCGATTTTTCTCTGTGCTCCTGCCATTAGCGAAGCCCGGCTTTATCACCGCTGGCGTACTGGGCTTTGCTCACACGGTGGGTGAGTTCGGCATTGTGCTGATGATCGGCGGCAGCATTCCAGGCGAAACCCGCGTGGTGTCAGTGCAGATTTATGATCACGTCGAAGCGCTGGCTTACGGCGATGCGCACGCGTTAGCAGCCCTGTTACTGGTCTTTTCCTTTATCGTGTTGCTGGGCCTCTATCTCTTCCAGGGTAAACGCCCGCTGCGCATCGGTCCGCCCCCTTGACTGCTGAGCTGGACATCAGTGCACACCTGACGCTGCCGGGTGCAGGCTTTTCGCTCAGCTGTGATGTCACCCTGCCCGGCCAGGGCATTACCGCCATTTTCGGTGCGTCAGGCTCGGGTAAAACCACCCTGTTGCGCTGCATCGCCGGATTGGACAAACCCACCCCCGGACGCATTGTAATCGCGGGTGAGTGCTGGCAGGACGACACCACCTTTGTACCCACCCATAAGCGCGCGCTGGGCTATGTTTTTCAGGAAGCCTCCCTGCTCAGTCATCTGACCGCCGCTGCCAATCTGGACTATGCCGCCAGACGGGCAAAGACTCGCCAGCAGTATTTCACACGTGACCACATCGTCGAACTGCTGGACATCGGTGATCTTCTGCAGCGCTACCCACACCAGCTTTCCGGAGGGGAACGACAACGCGTGGCCATCGGTCGCGCCCTGATGAGTCAACCCCGGCTGCTGCTGATGGACGAACCACTGGCCTCGCTGGACAGCGAACGAAAACAGGAAATTCTCGCCTACATCGCCCGTTTCAACGCCGAAACAGAGCTGCCCATTCTTTACGTCACCCACGCCATGGACGAAGTGACCCGACTGGCAGACAGTGTATTGCTCCTGGCCAGGGGTGCTGTGGTCGCCAGCGGCCGACCGGACGCGGTGTTCTCCAGGCAGGACCTGCCGTTACCTGACGATCAGGATCTGGGCGTCGTACTGGCCGGCAAGGTGGTTGAGCACGATGATCAGTGGCACCTGAATCAACTTGAACTCACCGGCGGCAGCCGCATCTGGGTACGCGCAGGTGGACAGCAGATGGGGGAGCTGGTGCGCATACAGGTGCTGGCTCGAGACATCAGCGTCACCCTGTCCAATCAGCAGGACAGCAGCATTCTCAATCGCTTCCAGGTCGAAGTCACTGCAGTGGAAAAGGATGAGGACGAAGCCTTCGCGCTGGTGCGTTTACGCGCGGGCAGCGACACCTTCATAGCCCGGCTAACCCAGCGTTCGGTCGACCACCTGGGACTAGCCGTCGGCGGCCAGGTCTGGGCGCAGATCAAATCCGTCGCCGTGGTCGACTGACCCACCCAACTCACACAGTTAACTACCCTGTGCGAAGCTCAATCAGATCGCATAGAATGCGCAGCTTTCGCAGCTTAGTGGAAGCTATCTCGCAGCAATTGCTGCCTGGAAGTACTGCATAAAATCTGCTTTATAGACAAGGAATTGGCTTGGATTGCCCGAAATGTACCGGCTCGCTTGAGGAAATCAGTGTTCGCGATCAGATCACACTGCATCGCTGTGATGCCTGCTTTGGTCTGTGGTGTAAACCTGATGAACTGGCTCAGCTCAAATCGGCCTGGATGTCCGAGGCGCTGGTGGACGTGGGTAGTCCGTTGATTGGTGAAAAGCTTGACCGGGTGAAGGATGTCTCCTGCCCGCTGGGCCATGGGCCGATGGAAAAACACTCAGACCCGGAACAGCGCCACATCTGGTACGAACAGTGCAATACCTGCGAGGGTATCTTCCTGGACGCCGGCGAATTTACCGACCTCAAGTTCAAGACCCTGCTGGACTGGGTGCGCGGCCTATTCCGCTGAGCGCAACTCTGGTTCGGGCGGTGCCTTGCTGTGGGTCAGCACCAGCAACGCCGGCAGCAAGGTCAGATTAGCGATCAGCGCCAGCACCATGGCGATGGCCGTCCACAGACCAAACATCACCGTGGGTACAAAGCTGGAAAAACACAGCACGGAGAAGCCCACCACTACCGTAGCGGACGTATAAAACAAGGCGCGACCAATGCTTTCGTGGCAGAAACTGATGGCCACACGGGCGTCACCATGGCGCGCATACTCGACCCGAAAGCGATGCAGATAGTGAATGGTGTCATCCACGCCGATACCGATACAGACCGCTGCGATGGTAATCGTCATCATGTCCAGAGGCACACCGGCAAAGCCCATGGCGCCGATGACCGTGGCTGAGGCGAGCGTGTTGGGAATCATGCCCAACAGCGCCAGCCCCAGCGAGCGCAACAGCACCAGAAACATGATGAAAACCGCCAGCAGGATGTAAGCCAGTGTATTGACCTGGGATTCCAGCAGTTGCGATAACATGCCATTGAACAGCACCATCATGCCGGTCACCACCACCTCATCACGCTCAAAGCCCGCTTCGTCCTGCGCGAACTCAACAATCTGGCGACGGAACGCGCTGCGGTCGAAACTGTCGGCACTTTCAATGATACGCCCGGCAAGACGCAACTCACCGGAGGCTGGATTGGCATAAGGCGCGATGATCTGTTGATGCAGGTCCGGCGGTATTGCGCCGAGGATCGCAACGATTTCCAGACTGCCGAGCTTTTTCCCGTCGGTGAACTCCAGCGCAAAGTCTTCCAGTGCCGTCAGCGACAGCACCTTACCTACCTGGGGTTGTGCGTCCAGAAAGCGGTGCACCTTTTCCAGCCGATCCAGCATGCTGCGCGAATACCAGTAGCGTTCGGGGTACTCATCTTCCACCTCGCTGAAAAAATCATCTTCGTCTGCGGGTGTTTCTTCATAGGGCGGAAAAGACAACACCACATCAAAGGGAATGGTGCCACCCAGATTCTGGTCGATATAGCGCATGCCCTGATAAATCTCAGTGTCTTCGTCGAAATACTCAGCGAAGCGGTTATCCAGCGAGACCTGGCTGACGCCATACGCCGCTGCGATCGCAATCACAACACTCGATGCGGTAAACACCATGGGCCGCCAGCGGGCGATTTCGCCCAGGCCGCGGATAAAACTGTTGTGATCCCCGAGGTTGTCCGCCGACTCGCCAATGGGCAGCAACAGCAGAATGGCCGGGAAAACCGTGAATGTGGTAAGCAGCGAAAGACCGATACCAATACACATCATCCAGCCGAAATCAGCGACCGGCAGGATCCCGCTGACCGTCAACGAACCGAACGCGGCGATGGTGGTGATCGCCGTGTAAACGCAGGGCCAGAGCTTGGCCTGCATGGTCTCGTAAACAATCGTGCGAGCGTCCATATCCGGCTCAGTCAGGCGCAGCTCACGATAGTGGACAATCAGATGGATGGTCAGCGAAATCGTGGTGATGCCGAGCAGAGAGATAAAGTTGGACGAGATCACCGTCGCCTGCCAGCCCATAAACCCCAGCAGGCCCACAGTCAGCACCACACTGGCACTGGCGGTCAAGAGCGGCAGCACCACCCAGCGCACGCGTCGAAAAAAAATCGCCAGCGCGACGATCATGAGGACGATGACAACCCCGCCAAAGGTCAGCAGGTCGCTTTTGACGTAGGTGATCATATCGGCGGCGATCATGGGCACACCACCCAGATGCAGCTCACCCTGATCCTGGTAGTGTGCGCGAACATCGCGTAAATCCTGGATCAACTGCGTACGGTTCTGTTGCTGAGTATCCTTCAGTGCGTTCAGCTCTGCCCGGGCAGCGGCGAGCTGCTCATCATCAGCCCCTTCCTGCCCTAGGGACACGAGCCGGTCACGGGCTTCGGCCAATGGCCTGTTAGCGCGCAGATCAATTTTTATGGCGGTCGCATCGGCATTGCGGGTGATCAGCAATTCTTTGAAAAATGGACTGCTGGCCAGTTCCTCGCGCGCCAGATCCAGATCTGTTGCGGGGGACATCAGCGTAGGAAAGCCATCGACCAGCGCGGTGATCTCCACCGGTGGACTTTTCAGCAGAGGTGCATCCAGCACACTGAATACGCTGCTGACACCCTCAACCTGGCGCAGATCTGCCACCAGCTCCTGCAATGTGGTAAGGGCCTCAGGACTGAAGGGCTCCGCCGAATGCGGCGCGAAGGTCAGAAACAGAAAGTCTTCGCCACCGAAAGTCTCGACCACCTGCTCAAAAGCCGCCAGATCAGGGTCTCCTTCCACCACCAGCGTGTCGGACGAAGCATCAAAGCGGAAGGCTCCCATCTGGGAAAATGCCAGCAAAAGCAAAGCAGCACAGCTTGCCAGGACCAAACGCGGCCACTGCAGATAGGCAAATCCACGGTTCATATTCGGTACAGCTGGCCTTATTTATACTTGCAGAATTCCAGGGAAGCACCAAAGTGCCAGAAACCCTGAGTTTTAGATTTAATCAGAGCTTCCCAGGCGCGCAATTATATTACAATGCGCGGCGGCATAATAACGCATAGAAATAGTTACGCATCGACAAAATGGAGGTCCCCTTTGCGCGCCTTGAAACATATATCCTCAATGCAGGCAGGTCTGCTCATACTGGCTACGCTCTGCGCGTCTCCGGTCGCGTTGGCAGACATGGCCGGTGACTTTGAAGCCAGTCTGACGGCCATCATCGACGTGGTTCGCGCGCCTGAACCTGATGAAGCCGAACTGGTACGACATATCGACTTTGCTGCGATCACCCGCGGCGTGCTGGGTAAACACGGCAAAACGCTTAGCGAGGAACAAAGGTCGCGATTTCAAGCCGAGTTTGAAAAGTCGATGTTCGCGCTGTTGCGTTCCGCTACCGCAGCCGCAGGCGACTTTGACATCAAGGTGACCCAGACAAAAATCAGTGAAAAGCGCAAAACCAGTGGCCAGGCCTATGCGGACGTCATTCAGCAGAACGGCCAGAAAATCGCCGTCATCGCCTCGGTTGCACAGCAGGCCGACGGCTGGAAAGTACGCAATCTGATCTTCGACGGCGTTAACCTGGGTCTGACCTACCGCAATCAGTTCGACGAACTGATGAACCGGCATGACGGCAATGCCGACCAGGCCATCGACGCCTGGGCGCAGATTGGCGCCCAGAACGCACTAGACGCGGAATAACCGACCGCGACTAAAGCTTCTCGACCAGGTTACGCAGCTTGTCGCATTGGGCCACCCGCTCGGCGGTGGTTTTCCCCGCCAGGCCGACGTTGAGTGCCGTTACGCCGGATTCGCGCAGGGCGTGCAGGCGTTCGGTGACAAATCCTTCATCACCAATCAGCGAGTTTTTCGCCAGATAATCTTCCGGTATGGCGGCTTCTGCCGCCTGTTTTTCACCCGCCAGATACAGATCCTGAATCTGTCTGGCTTCCTCGGCATAACCACTACGCGAAAAGATGTCGTTGTAGAAATTTTTGGACCGGGCACCCATACCGCCGATATACAGCGCAGCTTGGGGACGGGCCAGATCGCGCAGACCCTCCATACCCTGCCCGATAGCCACCATGCCACCGGCAAACACTTCCAGCGGGGCGCGGTTCGGGTCCCGCTTGGCCTGACCCCGGGCTAGAGCATCCCCCCATACAGCCTGGGCCGCTTCTGCGGTGTAAAAAGCCGGCAACCAGGCATCGGCCAGTTCCGCCGTCATGGCCACACTGGCCTGACCCAGCGACGCCACCGCAATAGGCACTTCATCGCGCACCGGATGATTGATCAGCTTCAGCGGTTTACCGAGACCGGTACCCTGATCCTGGGGCAGCGGAATCTGAAAGTGCTTACCCATGTGCTGCACCTTCTCCCGCCGCCAGACCATACGACAGATATCGATAATCTCGCGCAGGCGCGCAACCGGCGCTTGATAAGGCACACCATGAAAGCCCTCAATCACCTGGGGTCCAGAAGCACCCAGCCCCAACATGCAGCGACCGTCCGACAAGGCATCGATGCCGGCAGCAGTCATGGCCAGCAGCGAGGGTGTACGACTGTAAATCGGCAGAATGCCAGAGGCGATAGTGACCCGCTCAGTTTCGGCAGCGATATACCCCATGGCACTGGGTGCATCGAAGGAGTAGGCCTCTGGCACCCAGACCACATCCAGGCCGGCCTGTTCCAGTTCCTTGATTTCGGCCACGGCTTCCCTGAAGCCGCTGGCATAACTCATCAGTGTCGATATCCGCATGGTTATTCCCCTCGCTTGCTTAACATCATGGTTTTCGGCAGTCTCACAGGCCGAAATCATACATGCAACTCAGGGGAGACGCAGGCATCACTACCTTAAACACCGTGTTAACCACCGCAGATCACGAACTGGACTTTTCACCCATGCACCAGCGCATGCAGCACTACATCGACGAAGACATTCTGTCCTGCGTCAGCACGCTTGTCATGCGCGGCACCGACATTTTGGACTACCAGACGTTCGGCTATATGGACAAAGAGAGCAAAACGCCACTGCGCCCCGATGCCATTTACCGCATGTACTCCAACACCAAGATCGTCACCTCGGTGGCTTTGATGATGCTGTTTGAAGAAGGCAAATTCGCACTGACCGATCCGCTTGCGAAGTTCATGCCGGAATTCTCTGACATGACAGTGCTCAAACCTGACGCCGAGTCGGCCACAGATGTCGAACCCGCGCGCAGTGAGATCGAGATCCGACATATTCTCAGCCACAGCGCCGGCTTCAGTTACGGCTTTATTGAGCCTGAGTCGATCATCGATCAGGCCTACATGAACGGTGGCCTCGACGTACTGAGCAATGCCACCCTGACACTGGAGGAATTCTGTGACCGGGTGAGTAAGCTCCCGCTGGCATACCACCCAGGCACCAGCTGGCGCTACTCGGTCGCCACTGATGTCTGCGCCAGGCTGATCGAAGTAATTTCAGGGCAGACTTTCGATGAGTTTCTTCAGGCACGTCTGTTCAAGCCGCTGAATATGCTGGATACCGATTTCTGGGTGCCCCCGGAAAAAGCGGATCGTTTCATCACCATGTACGCCCCTGAAGATCTGCTGGATCCGATGCAGCCGGGCATGGTGCTGGCAGACAGCCCTATCGAGGGCACCTACAACCAGCCGCGCGCGTTCAAGAGCGGTGGCGGTGGCCTGGTATCGACCATCCCCGACTATATGACGTTTATCCGCATGATCGTCAACGGTGGCAGCTGGCAGGAGACTCGTATCCTGCAGCCGACCACGCTCAATCTGATGCGTACCAACCAGCTGGCCGACGGGGTTGGCGTGGCCTTTCCCATGTGGGCCATGCCGGGCACCGTATTCGGCCTGGGCTTTGCCCTCAAACAGACCCTGATGGAGGGTGAGCCAACAGGGATGCAGGATGAATACCATTGGGGCGGGATGGCCGGCACCCACACCTGGATGGCGCCGGAAGCAGGCATCATGGGTCTGTGTGCGACCCAACGCATGCCCGGGTTCTGGCATCCATTCAGCCATGAATTCAAAGCCATGGCCTACCAGATCGCGGGCTGACTCAACCTGGAGGAGATTCTGATGACCCAGACCAGCGACCGACCTTTTCTGCTCAGCGAAGCCCCACAACGCATTGGCGAACAACTGGGCGTCAGCGACTGGGTGTTTATTGATCAGATCCAGGTCAATATCTTCGGTGAAGTGACACGTTGGCGCACGCCCGGTCACTGCGACCCGGAGTTTGCCGCCAGAGGTCCCTACGGCGGCACCCTGATGCATGGCTTCCACATGTTGGGACTCTTGTCACACTTCTTTCAGGACTCCGGCCTGCATCCACAGGATGGCGAACGTCCCTTGAACTACGGGTTAGACAAGGTGCGCGTACTGAAACCGGTGGTGATTGGCGATGGTGTGCGTCTGCGTTCGCATATCAGCCTGCTGGATGCGCAGGACAAAGGTCGGGGCGAGGTCTTGTTAACAACCTGCCACCAGGTGGAGGTGGAAGGTGTCGAAGGCTACGCTCTGTACGCGGAATACCTGACCTACTGGCATCCGAAAAGCAGCTGAGGCTGACATACTGCGCGTTCGCTAACACATAAAATGAGCGGTATAGCATCGCAAAACGCCACAAAAGCTGGCACTCTATTGTGATCTATTGACCGCTAAAGAGACTTGACCATGGCACAGATATACCTCAACAGCAGCGACGAACAACGCCGCGATCTGGTTAAACGTGCACGCAGTGGTGACATGACCGTTTCAAACAAGGAAATGGCCGAAGCCTGGGCAATTGATCCCCACTACGACCCCTATGACGTACCGCTGGAGGCGATGGACCCTTCGCATCCAGCGCTGTTTCTGCACGGCACGCACTTCAGGCATTTCGAACGTTTGCGCGCGGAAGATCCTGTGCATTACCACGCCGACAGTATGTTTGGCCCGTACTGGTCTGTTACCAAATACGAAGACATCATGTATGTCGACACGCACCATGACCTCTTTTCATCCCAGCAGAAGAAAGGCGGTATCGCTCTGGGCGGCATCCCTGACCGGGAAGATGAGTATTCGCTGCCGATGTTTATCCAGGAAGATCCACCTCTGCATGACCAGCAGCGCAAAGTGGTTACGCCGCTGTTTCTACCCAACAGCCTGAAGGATCTGGAGCCGCTTATTCGGGAACGGGCGGGCAACATTCTGGACAATCTGCCACGCAATGAAGAATTCAACTGGGTGCGTCGGGTATCTGTGGAACTCACCGCGCAGATGTTGGCCACCTTGTTTGACGTACCCCAGGAAGATAGGCTCAAGCTGATCGAGTGGTCAGATACCATCCAGAATCTGGCCGACCCCGAAGCATTTGAAAACCCCGACGAGGGCTTCAAGGTGCTGTTTGAATGCCTGGCTTATTTTCAGGGCTACTACGAAGCACGCAAGAAAGAGCCGCCTAAATTCGACCTGATTTCCATGCTGGCGCACGACCCGTCCACCAACAACATGACACCCCAGGAACTGCTGGGCAACATCATGCTGCTGATCGTCGGTGGCAACGACACGACGCGTAATTCCATCTCCGGTGGCGTGCTGGCGCTGAATCAGCATCCGGACCAGTACGAAAAACTGCTGCAGAACCCGGCGCTAATCAACACCATGGTACCGGAAATCGTGCGCTGGCAGTCCCCGGTAGCGCATATGGCGCGTACGGCAACCGAAGATACGGAGATCGGTGGCAAACAGATCAGTAAAGGGGATCGGGTGTGCATGTGGTATATCTCGGGCAATCGTGATGAAGAGGCCATCGAAGATGCCAATTCATTCCGCATTGACCGCAAGAATCCCCGTCAGCACACCGCCTTCGGCTATGGCATTCATCGCTGTGTGGGCAATCGCCTGGCGGAGATGCAGCTGCGGGTCATGTGGGAAGAGATCATGCGGCGCTTTCCCAAGGTGGAAGTCACCGGCGAGCCGTTGGGACTCGCTTCCAGTTTCATCCACGGCATCCGCGAACTGCCCGTGACCATCCGCGACTGACTGGTGGCTTTGCCCATGCGTTCTAGACTGCAGGTAATGCAGGCTGGAATCGCAACAGGTGTTGAGCCACTCACAAGCCCAGGGAAACGTTAATCGCGGCGTTCAGTTTCACCAGCGCGGTGAACTGGACGCAGCGGAAACCATCTACCGTACGGTGCTCAAGGCACACCCGGAAAACGCGGATGCGTTGCACCTGTTGGGTGTCATCGCCAAGCAACGCCGCAACTACAGCGAAGCGACCCGCCTGATCGAACAGGCCATTGCCTTGTGCCCTCAGGGTGAGAACAGCGCTGACTATCACAACAACTGCGCCGAGGCCTACCGGGCTGATTTTCAGTACCCGCAGGCCTTTCAGCACTATCAGGCGGCACTGACTCTGACTGGCAAGGCAACCGTCGCCCTGCTGTTCAACCTTGGCGGCTGTTTCCAGGAACTGGGTCAGCATCACGAAGCCATCCCCTGCTTTGATCAGGCCATTGCTCTGCAACCGGACTACGCCCGCGCCTATTTCCGACGCGCCTATGCTTACCTTGCGCTGGGCCAGTTCGAGCAGGGTTGGCGGGATTACGAATGGCATGTGCAGGCCTTAAACAACGAGCGTTATATCCGCCCACCCTGGGGCGGCGCGGTACTGGGTCGCCCCAGTGACAACCTGCCGGCCGCCTGGGCCAACAGCCGTACCCTGCTGCTGGCCGATCAGGGTCTGGGCGATGAGATCTGTCTGCTCCGCTTTGCACCGCGTCTGGCTGCGCTGGGTACCGAGGTAACTTACGCCGCGCCGGACAAACTCGCTGAGTTGCTCAAACGCAATGCCACGGTGGCGCTGTGGGACGGCGTAGATAGGGCATTCGATCACATCTATACCCTGAGTGATCTGCCCCGGTTGACCAGCATGACCGAGCTGAGTCAGCTACCCGCACCCGTCACCCTCAAGCCCGCGCCCGAGGCACTGCGGGCCTATCAGCAACCGTTGCATGAATTACCCCGTCCCTGGGTCGGTATCACCTGGCGCGCTGGGCTGACCCAGGCGTTGCAGAGTCAGCGTAAAGAGCTGCCGCTGGCGGAGTTGCTGGCGGTGTTGCAGAAGTTTCAGGGTACTCTGGTAGTACTGCAGCGGGACATCGACTCGACCGAGGCCGATCTGCTGACGGCAACGGCGAACACCCACGCTTACAAAATACTCGATCTATCCCGTCAGTCAGATCAGGTGGAGGATGCGCTCGCCATCATGCATCTGCTGGATGATTACGTGGCGGTGGCGAATACCAACGTGCATCTGCGCGCCGCACTTGGGCAACCAAGTCAGGTGCTTACCGCTGTCAACGCCATCGATTATCGCTGGCCTGCAGACCAGCCCGGTTCAGCCTGGTTTCCGGGCAGCCAGGCCTATCGCCAGGGTACGGACGGCAGTTGGTCGCAGGCTCTTAAGACCCTGCACACCAAACTGTTTGAGACCGGCTGACTAAAGGCCCTTCAGGAACTTGAGCATGGCTTCATTGGTAGCCTGCGGGGCTTCCTGTTGAATCCAGTGCCCCTTTTCCGGCACCAGGGTAACACCGCGCAGATCCGCGACCACAGGCTTCATGGCGGCGGTTAAAGCGGCCTCATCCGCCCCACCGATGACCACATCCTCGCTGCCGGCAATAAACAGCGTCGGCACGCGGATGGTCAGATCATCGCGCTCGCCCGTCAGTTGCCAGTTGCGCTGCAGGTTACGGTAATAATTGACACCACCTCTGAAACCGGCAGCGGAAAACTGATCAACAATGTAGTCCAGATCATCCGCCGTCAGCCAGTCTGGCAGCGCCTTGGCGGCACCCAGACGCGGAATCCAGCCACCGGCGGCACGCTTTGGATCAGTCACTTCTGGCGCTTCACGTGGCGAGGACGGCGATAGATACAGTCGACTCAGCAGCCCGTGTGGATCCGCGTCATATTCTTTTTCAGCGACGCCGTCCGGTTCGTTGTGATAGGCGATATAGAAAAAGTTATCGCCGACCTGAGCGCGAATGGCGGTCAACGGGTCGACATCGCCACGTTCGCGGTAGGGCACGCTCATGATCACCAGGCTGTGGAACCGTTCGGGGTAAAAAAGCGCCGTATGGGCGGCCACAATGGCCCCCCAGTCATGACCCACCATGGTGGCTTGTTCGATCTCCAGTGCGTCCAGAATACCCACCATATCGGCCGCCAGACGCTCTATGTCATAGTCTTCCACCGCCTGAGGCGCGTCGGTTTCACCATAGCCACGCATGTCCGGTGCAATGACCCGATAACCAGCCGCGGCCAGACCCGTCAACTGATGACGCCATGAATACCAGGATTCCGGCCAGCCGTGGGCCAGCAGCACCACAGGGCCGCTGTCGCCCGCCTCGGCGATGCGCATGCTGAGCCCATTGGCCGTGATTTGTCGTAGCGTGATCCCCGCAACAGGTGATTGCATCGTGTGTCCCTCTTTGTTTTCCGCCGTATTTTCCTGCAGGTTTTTGTCCGTCCCACAGCCCATCGCTGTCAGCACCAGAGCTATCAATAATACGGTCCTGTTCTGCATGCCACCCACCCTGCTGATTAAAGCAAGACTATATAACGCGTTCGGCGACATTTACCAGGAAACTAAATTCACCTACTGTGCGACTTAAGTATTAAACCCACCTCAAGGCTGCCCATGTCAGAAATTACCGCAGACGATCCATCCGTAGTCATCCCAGCTGCCGCCAGCGTAGGGTTCGCCGCTCAACGCGGTCTACGCAAAGGCCTGGAAATGGCCGGCTGGATCGTAGTACTGGCGCTGGTCAGCCTGGGCCTGTTTTCGGTGATCGAACGCGCAATCTTCATCATCGAGGCCATCACTCAGCCCAGCGCCGATCCACTGTCGGTCTACGGACCTTTTGATGTGCGCTACTACGAGCACTACGTGGCCACCATCGGTCATCTGATTCCCGCCCTGCTGATCGTCCTGATCGGCCCGCTGCAGTTTATCCGCCGCGTGCGCAATGCCTACCGCACCCGGCACCGCTGGTGTGGGCGGGTCTTTCTGGTGTGCGGTGTGGTGGGGGCCAGTACAGGTTTTTTCATCGGTGCGCTGTATCCCTTTATGGGCGCAACCGGTGACGGTTTCAATGAATCCATGGCGACGGTTGCCATCACGGGCTATACCTTGTTTGTACTGGCCCGTGCCTATCTCACCGCACGCCGACGTCAGTTTGCGGCGCATCGGGAATGGATGATCCGCAGCTTTTCCATCATGCTGGGTATCGCCACAGAACGGGTTTTACTGGCCACCCTGATGGCGACTACCGAGATCGGTGTAGGCGAATTGTTTGGCGCCACCTTCTGGATGGCTGGAGTTATTCACATCACCGCAGCAGAAGCCTGGATCCGTCTGACCCGCACCCCGGGCAATGGCCTACGCCACTGGAAAGACCTGGACGCCAGCACGCAGTAGGCAGCCGGTGTCAGGCAGTCGGCGTCAGGCAGCAGGCAGCAGGCAGAAACCAGCAGACAGGTTATTCCTGTCCGCCTCCACTGGCGCTGGCTGACGGCGGTTCATACTCAGACTCCAACAGGCGCGCACCGCGCAGAATATTGCCCATGGCATAGTTGCCTTCGTGACAGGCGTATTCATACACCTTGCTGTTCGGCTCAGCCCGCCACGCATAACGGCCACTCCAGGGTGCCTTCCAGACGGTGGGATCCTCGACCGTAAAGTCATAATGCAGATTGCCGTCTTCCATCATGGTGAAGCGTTCCGTCACCACCAGATTCTCATCTGCGCCAGGTAACCCATTCACGTCCTTGAAACCGCGGGTTTTCACCACCAGGGTATCCCCCTCCCAGTGACCTACTGAGTCACCCAGCCACTTGCGGTTCTCTTCCGGCGTGTGGTCGTCGTCGATGCGGATAATGCGCGCGTCGTGCACCATTTCCTGCAGAATCATGACGTGGGTTTCGGTCTGCAGGATGCGTTTGTAGTTGTTATACAGGCTCGGAATGGTCGGCACGGTGGCGGCGAAGGAAATCAGACAGCGTTCAGAAGGCGCCAGGGATTCCGGACCATCAAAAGGGCCGGGACCGTCATGATCGAGCCAGGTCGCCTGGCCGGTGTTCTCGTGGGTGAAGCTCTGATAGTAGACGCCTACCCGTTCTTCCACGCCTTCCTGCACTTCCGGATAGCGGCCATCAGGCGGATCGTAAATGATGGAGGTTGGCACATTGCCGTCCAGCGTGCCCAGTTCATCGCCGACGTCTACCCAGAATGCATTGTAGCCGCCGACACCCCCGGCACCCGCGGTATTGTTACCGTCGCCACCTTCAGGTGGCGCTTCTCGATCAGGGTCGCTGTCGTTATAAATCGCCCATTCAGAAACGGTTTGGAACGCCCAGTTGAGGAAATTGGCAAACCCGGGGTATAACGACTCGGTATTGCCCAGCCATTCGGGACGCTCAGTGGGGGTCAGCGTCGCGGTATCGTAAACACCGGAAAGGTCGGGTTTACCAGACGGCGTGCGCTTGATGTCGGCATTTGCAGTCATTAAGAGACTGGTGAACAGAACGGTGGCAATCAGTCGCATCAGCACTTGAAGCGCCCCTTACTCGATTTGGCGGACAAGCATTCTAACCAAGTTCACGGCAAACAAAAACGGCGTCCGAAGACGCCGTTTTCTTTAGTCGCAGGCAGCTTTAACCACCTGCTTTTAAGCCATCTGCTTAACGACCGTTGAAGTTGTAAGTCACTTCCAGACCGTACAAACGCGGTACCGTGGTACCTGCTGAATGACGGAAAAATTCTGCTTCACCTTCTCGCAGAATCTGCAACACACCTACATCGTTAAACACGTTGTTCACGAAAGCAGACACGATCCAGTCGGTACTCCCTGATGTCCAGGTAGCACGCAGGTCAAGGCGATCGTAGCTCTCAGCCTTTTCATCCTCAGATTCGAAGGGTGAGTAGTAAACTTCATCAATCCAGTTATAGGCAGCGAAGAACTCAACCTTGGAACCATTATCAAACGGTACAAAGTAGCTGGCCCAGGTCGTGTATTTCAGTTCGGGTACCTGGATAATCTGGTTGCCATTGATGTTTTTGGTCAACGCGTTTACCTCAGGGAACAGGGATTCAGGTGTATCAAACGCTGCTGGGTCCTGTAGGAAGAGGTCTTCCGTGTACTCACTTGGCGTGTAGCTGAAATTACCACCGAAGCTCCAGTAGTCGGTTGCCAGCCAGGTGAGTTCGGCCTCTACCCCATAGATTTCTCCACCTGGTGCCGGTAAAACCGATGTGGTAGTACCGGGTGCGCCACCGGGAACCAACGGCGGTGTAACTTCCGTCGCAACTGTATGAATGGATTCGTAATCATAGTAGTAGAATGAACCGTTCAACTGCATACGCCCCTCAAGCAACTGCATCTTGTAACCGAATTCATAGGCGATCAGTTCTTCAGGGTCGTAGTCGGGTGTGGCACTGAAGAACACCAGATTGTTTCCACCAGAACGATAACCGGAGGTAGCAGACAGATACAGCAGTATGTCGTTGGTGACGTTGTAATCCAGATTCAATCGACCGGTCACCTCTCGGTCAGTGCGATCAAAAGCGCGGTAGACACTGACTGCCGCAGGGAAACCACCGTTAACGGCACGACGAGTACCACTAAAACCACCCGGGGCCGACGCATCAGCCACTACACCGCCGTTTACCAGGTTATACGTGAACAGATCTGGTATGCCCGTCAGCGGTGCAAGCGCTGGTATGAACCCAGGTGCTAATTCAGTGTAACGGAACAAATTCTCCTCAGAATAAAGCTCGTCCTCTGCGTAGCGAATACCAAAGGTCAGCGTGAACGTTTCGTTGATATCCCACACGCCTTGAGTGTATGCAGCAAAGGCATCGCGTTTCGTCTGAGTATGGTAAAGCAGATCACTTCCCAGAGTATTTGGGCCATGCGATACATTTAGATCGCCGTTCTGACCACTATCACCGCCCCAAACACCGACGTGCAGATTATTGTTTTCCGCAGGTGCCGGGTTTCGAGAGGCATAGTTAACAGCGCATTGTGGCAAACGGGTAGCCGGATCGGCACACAGGTTCTTAGCCGAATGAAGCGTTGGCATTTGACCGTTGTAGGTACCAGCACCAATTACGCCCGGTAACGCGGCGGCAACCACAGCATCCAATCCAGTAACATCGTTGTAAGGATTGATAAAGCGGTCTTCACCCACAGATGAATAATAGTCGCCTCGCTGATCAATAGTTGCATCGTAGAAGAAAATGCCGGTAGTAAATGAGAGTGTATCGCTCACATCATAAAACGCCTGCAACTCGTGCGACGAATAAGTCGCTTCGTGATTCACGTAAAACTGGCGATCCTGAATCAAGCTCGCAGTATTGTCGTCATCCGTGGTGCGCTGATAGACCAGTGTATTGCTGCCGTAGATATACTTGATCTCAACTGAATCGCTCAAATCCCAGGTCAGGGTAAACTGCAGACCTTCCTGATCAAAGTTTTCAAAGTTGAGTCCGTTAGTCGCTGCACAGACATCATCGCCGTCAATGTCACCCTCGAACACACATTCGTTGTAACGTGCAGCGGTAGCCGCGTTGGTCACACCAAATCCGTTTAATGATGCCGCCGCGTTTCTAAACCCGTCAAATTCTGCAACATCAACCCCCAGACGATTATGCTGCGCCTGGACCGGTGCCCCCGTGGTCGGGTTTGTGAAGTTGAGAATGGGCTGAGTGGCGTCATACCAATTGTTCTGCGCAAAGTTAGCAGGGTTGGTATTACTGGTATCTATCGCACGATAGCCAGGCACCACGGCCGTGGTGTTTCTTTGTGGCAAGTTCTCTTCATTCAACACGACCACACCACCACCGTTAGCGCCACCAAATGGACGGTCGATGTCCATCTCGTTGTAGCGCACGTCGAAGGTCAGTGTTTCGCTTGGCGTCCACTGTAGTTGCACGGCGTAGTTCTTGGTGCCAAGGCCGTCCAGATCACTGCCAGGACCAATTTCTTCAATCACACCTTCGCGGTCACGAATACTGAAGTTGGCGCGGGCATACAACTGATTTTCGACCAGCGTACCGTTGACCATGCCGTAGTACTCTTCGGTACCGTAGTTACCAACAATGCCTTGCAGTGCATAGTCAAACTCGGGGTCCGGCTTTTTGTACAGAATGTTAATGGCACCGCCGACCGCGTTGCGTCCATACAGCGTACCCTGTGGGCCACGCAGTACCTCAATACGCTCAACATCCCAGAAGGTCGCCGCTGTAGCGGTCAACAGGTCTTCTGAGTAAACACCGTTCATATAAGTCGCAACACCAGGGTCACCACCCAACGCACGGAAGTTACGGCCTACGCCGCGCACCGTTGCGTCGTAAGGCTGAATGGTCGTTGCTGGAATGAAGTTCTGCAGATCTTCCTGGTTGCGAATACCGAAGTCTTCGAGCATCTCACCAGTAAATGCAGTAATAGAAATAGAGGTGTCCTGCACGGACGCTTCTTTGCGCTCCGCCGTGACAATAACCTCTTCGATCTGTCTGCCCTGAGCAGCCAGAGCTTGTAGTGGAACGATGGCGCATACAATCGCAACGGACAGAAGACTTCCGCTCATGCGCAAGAAAGTAGCTTTCACTATTAAATCCCCAAATTAACCCAATCGTCGATAGTTCAGGTAGACCTGCTCCAACAACGACAACATGATCCCCTTTGCACGCAAACCGCCCTCCAACAGGTGTCAGCGCACGCCGAGGCCCCAATTCTCCGACCGTACTTCAGCTTCTACAGCTTCACTGCCGCGCAGCTTCGCCTTCGTTTTTATAACCGCAGTAGGCCTATTTGTAGCTTATAGACTGCCCCCCGGGTACTGTCAATGGTTGATTCGTATCGTCCAACAGTCACTCAGCTTTCGCCAACGGTTAACTGGTGTAGTATGTGCTTTCGATCCTACACGCTACACGCCACCCGCCATGCCTTTCATCCTGTTCGCGCTGATACTCGCCGGACTGAGTGGATTGTCCGCTCACGCCGCTGACGACGTTGATCAACGACCAGCCTGGCTGCAGACCGATGTGCTGCAGGCGGCCCTTGACATGCAACTGGACGACACCCAGCAGGCGCAGTTCAGGACCGCGTTGACCGAGACCCTCGATGCGCTGGGAAAACGCACCCGCAGGCTGTTGCGGGCTAACAATACGACTCACCTGAAGCGGCGTATCAAAACCACCGTCAACCGCGAACTGAATAAACTGGATGACAAGGTGGCTGTTTTTCTGACCGCCAGCCAGATGGCAAAATATCAGGTTTATCGCCAACGGCTGCAGCACCACATGACTGATCCGGACCTGCTGAAGCGTCGACCACCCGCGCGTAACGGCAGTGATGCCGGCGCGCTGGGGAACAACAACCCGGATTGGCATTAACCCTTAAGGAGTAATCAATGGACTTACATGTTGCTGACAAAGTTGCCGTCATCACCGGCGGCAGTGAAGGCATCGGCCGCGCTGCCGCCGAGCGCTTATCCATGGAAGGTGCCCGGGTGGCCATCGCCGCACGCACCCAGGCTGACCTGGACCGGGTCAGCGCCGAAATCAGCGCCCGTTCGGGCCAGGAAGTGATCGGCATTGCCACGGATGTACGGGATGAAGCATCAGTCAAGCGACTGATGGAAACTGTAGTCGAACGCTGGGGGCGGATTGACATGCTGATCAACAACGCCGGCACCTCATCAGCCGCGCGTTTTGACAAAATGACAGACGAACAGCTGGATGACGACTTCGGACTCAAAGTAAAAGGGGCGATCTATTGCACCCGCCATGCGCTGCCCCACCTGCGTAAAACCCGCGGCAGCATCTGCAACACCACCACACCTGGTGGTAAGGCACCCGGACCAGGCTCACAGCCCACTGCGCTGTCACGTGCAGCGGGTATTTCACTGACCAAAACCTGGGCCAGCGAATTCGCCAAAGACGGCGTGCGGGTCAACACTGTCTGTGTCGGCTTTCTGAAAAGCCGCCAGCACGAACTGCGCGGGCAGAAAGCCCGCGAGGAAAATCCCGACCTGACCCTGGAAGAACACTACGGCGTGTTCAACCGCATGATTCCCATGAGGCGCGTGGGTGAAGCGTCGGAAGCGGGCGACGTCATTGCCTTTCTCTGTTCAGGCGCGGCGAGCTACGTGACCGGTACTGCCATCAATGTGGATGGCGGCATGTCGCCGGTTGTTTAACTGCTGCTGACGGCATCCGACACTCAAAAATATCAGTAACTAATAAAGGAGCCACCATGTCTGAGGATATGAGTCTTAAAGAAGCGATCTACAACTGCCGGGCCATGCGTCGGCTGGACACACGTGAAGTGCCCGAAGAAATACTGATTGAACTGATCGACGCTGCCAATCAGGCACCCTCAGGATCAAATTCGCAGAAGGCCCGCTGGCTGGTGGTGCGGGATCCGGCACAGAAACAGAAACTGGCAGATCTCAATCGCAAACACGCACTGCCTTACATTACGCCATCGCTGGAGAATCCCAGCACTGATAAGCAGAAGCGCATGCTGGATGCCGTGGTCTGGCAGATGGACCACATGCACGAAATTCCGGCATTGATCGTGGCCTGCTTTGATTATCCGGAACAGGTATCCGGCCTCGAGGTCTACCGCAGCGCAGGCTCGGTCTGGCCCGGCATTCAGAACCTGCTGCTCACCGCCCGGGCCGCCGGCCTCGGCGCCGCACCGACCACGCTGGCCCTGCGCGATCAGGATGAGGTGCGTGAAGTGCTGGGGCTGCCGGAAACTTTCGCCGCCCTGTGCCTGATTCCGGTGGGTTACCCGCTGGGTAAGTTCGGGCCGGTTTCGCGCCGGCCGGTCAAAGAAGTCATGCGCTTCGACCGCTGGGATTAAACCGGCGCTTTAGACCCTCAGCCCAGAACCAGCGCCTCACTTGATCCAGCGCCTCAGCCTTGATCCAGCGCCATCTGGCGCTGCTCATCCTCATGCAGACTTTTCCACAAGCCCACGGTCATCATGGTGGTCACCAGCAGCAGTGGCACACTCACCGCCACCACAGCGGACTGCAGCGGTCGCAGCCCCCCGATCTGAATCAGCGTGATCGGTAACAGACCCAACGCAAACGCCCAGAACACCCGGTTCCAACGCGCCGGGTGCGCTTCTCGGGGCAGCGCGCGCGTGGTTGACGAGGCCAGGGTGTAAGAAGCGGAGTCATAGCTGGTGGCAGCAAAAATAATGCACACCAGACAGAATACGGGAACAACAACAGCACTTAACGGCAGCGAAGCAATGACATCGACCACGGCGGTGGCAGCACCGCGATTCGATAAGGTATCCAGGACGGCCAGCCCCCCATTGAGTTCCAGATGAACGGCGTAGTTGCCCAGCACAATGAAAAACAGGGTTGTGCCCAGGGTGCCATAGCCCAGCGAGCCCAGGATCACCTGTCGAATGGTTCGCCCGGCGGAAATCTTGGTAATGAAGATGCCCATGAAGGGCCCCAGCGCCAACCACCATGCCCAGTAGAAAACGGTCCAGGATTCTACAAAATCTGCACCCGCGGAAGGGTCTGTCCAGGTACTCATGGTCACAAAGTTCTGTAACATGAAACCAAACGTGGTTGTGCCATACTCCAGAATATAGACGGTGGGCCCGGTGATCAGGATAAAGGCCAGCAGGCCAAAGGCCAGCAGGCGCCCGCGCGGCCCGGCGGCCAGCAACCGTTCGATCATGAACCTGAACTCCCTGGGACCCCGGTATGTGGGGGCCTGTTTATCTTTCGTTGTTATACGCTGCTGAGACCATTTTTGTGGCCCGTCAAGGCGAAGCGAGTGTGGTGTAGCCCGGCTACACGAACGAGCGCCAACGCAGGCGGACGCAAAAATGGTCTCAGCCCGAACATTTCATAGTCTAAGAGCCGGGTTGCCCCTGAAAAACCACCCTGCTGCGCTGTTCCTCGCTTATCCCGCACCACCAAACTGCGCTCGTCACGCCTTGTCCGGTGGCTTTCAGCGCCAACAGCGTGGAACAATGAAAGCTGAACAGGTCCTGGGATCCGCAGCCGGGCACACGCGTTTTTTTGGCGCTGCGTCCTCACGATTCGCACCGGCCGTGCCGGTGTCGCCGCGTTGCCCGAACGTCCGGCATTCCTGGAAAGCGCAACAGACCCTGACATGATTTTGCCACGCTATTTTCTT
>JAPIWU010425423.1:0-23318 GCA_037576205.1 Pyrocystis lunula | reverse complement strand
GAGGTCAGCCGCGCGTCCGCCGCTTCGCCCACCACCAGCTCGATCGTGCCACGACGACAGACTCGGCAACGGTAGGATTCGCGGGGTTCGCTTCTGCGGGCCTCGGGCATCCGGGCGCGAACGGCGTCCCCACCCAGCAATTCCGATTCGAGCCCACAGCTCTCGCAGGCCACGAATACCGGCAGCCAGAAGGGCGACTCGATCGGCTCCCCGTCCTGCATCGGCGCCCGCGCCTCACGCCAGACCCGCGCCACGGTTCGCCAGAAGAAGCCGCCCTCGCCGCCCGCGACCCGCGGCCAACCCGCGAGCCGAAAACGCGTGCCCCCGCAGCCGCAAGCGAGCCCGACATAGCCCATGTCCGCGCTTCGCCGTTCGGGAGCGAAGACGGGCATCGATTCCCGCGGCTCGAGACTGCCAAGGAGAGAGCTTTCCACGCACTGGAATCTACCGCGTTCCCCGGCGCTGCGGGGGCAGACTCAGCTCTGGCGTTCCCGAAAGACCTTGCGAATGGCGCGGCGATAGTGCTCCGCCTCGCTGAGATCGGGATAGCTCGCCCGTTCCGCCGCGAGGCGTCTTTCGACCTCCGCCGCGTCGCCGTCGCAGGCGCGTCGCAGATAGTCGACATCGTCGGAGGAGGCCGCGCCGGGAACGCGATCACGGAAGCCGATGCGTTTCAAGAGCTCGCGACCGGAGCCCGTCGTGGCGAAGATGGCCAGCGTCCCAAGCAGGGCGATCACGAGAAAGAGTGCCGTCATGCCCGCGACCCGGTCCCGCGATCAGTCATCGCCGACACGGGGCACGGCACCCCCTTCACAATCGAGGGTGAAGCGGTAACGCAGCTCCTTGCGCATCCACACGAAGCTTCCGCAAACGATCCCCGTCGCCCAACCTTCCAGCAGCAGCGTCGACTCCCAGGTCCAGTCCATCGCATAACACCCAATCGCCGGATAGAGGATCAGAAAGAGGAGCCCCTTGTTGACGACGTACCAGAGGCCGCCCCGGGCACGAACGCGCGCCCACCATACACGCTCCGACCCACTCATCTTCAGTTCATCCACAGTCGGCATCGAAGGACTCCCGGATTCGACACGCGCGAGATCGCGCCTCCCCTTCCGAATCGGTCGGAGGCGGCCATGAGTTGATTTTCGGGCGGATCGCTGCGCATGGACGGGTTATTTATCCCACACTCTTTCCAACCCTTTCGCCGCGTCCCCCAGCCGATTGGCCTGGTGCTTCTGCGTCCGATTGGAGCCAGACGGGCGGGGCAGGATTCGCCACGATGAAGCCCCGCCCGCCGCACCCGCCGGACGAAACAGGAGCCCCGACCATGAGCGCGACCGCGACACCCGAGAGCCTCCGCCAGAGCTTTCGCACGCTGCACCAGACGCCCTTCATCCTCCCCAATCCCTGGGACATCGGATCGGCGCGGATTCTCGCGAGCCTCGGGTTTTCCGCCCTGGCGACTACGAGCTCGGGCTTCGCCAATTCGCTCGGGCGACGCGATGGCGGGGTGAGTCGGGTGGAAGCGATCGCCCACGCGAAGACGATCGTGTCGGCGACGCCCCTGCCCGTGAGCGCGGATCTCGAGAACGGCTTCGGCGACGCCCCGGACGAGGTCGCCAAGACGCTGCAGGACGCCCTCGAAGTGGGGCTTGCGGGGTGCTCGATCGAAGACTTCAGCGGAAGCGAGATCTACCCCCTCGAGCAGGCGGTCGAGCGGGTTCGCGCCGGCGTCGAGACGAACCGGGCGAGCGAGGCGCCGCTGGTCCTGACCGCCCGCGCCGAGAACCATATCCGCGGCAACCCGGATCTGCGCGACACGATCGAGCGACTCCAGGCCTATCAGGAGGCGGGGGCCGATGTCCTGTATGCCCCGGGTCTGATGACCCCGGACGACATCCGCAGCCTGACGTCGTCGCTCGATCGGCCGGTGAACGTGCTGATCATGCCGACGGGCCCATCGGTCGCGGAGATCTTCGGCGCGGGTGCGACCCGTGTCTCGGTCGGGAGCGCGATCGCCGCCGCCGCCCAGGCCGCAGTGGTCGAGGCCGGACGCGAACTCCTGGATCAGGGAACCTACGCCTTCTGGAACAAAGCCGTGGCCAGCATGGGCCTCGTCATGAGCGCGATGGCGCCGGACGATTGACCTCGCTCGCCCTGCGCGCGCGCTGCTCGGAATAGGCGCGGTACCAGCGCCAGGAGTGGCGCAGGCTCGGCTCGATGCGCCAGATCTGAGCGCGCACCGCGGACAAGACTTCGCCCTCGACGCGTTCTTCGAGATGGTCGAGCAGAAAGAGCGCCTCGGCGGGTTGGCCGTCGCGAGCGAGCAGGCGACACAAGGCGAGCACGATCTTCGAATTCCAGGCCTCGATCGCCCGCGCCTCCCGCAGCAGGATGATCGCCGAGCCGCGGCGTCGCTTGCGAGCCAGGCGCCGACTCCCGGCGGCGAGCAGGCGCATCGCCTCCTGGGGCTTCCCGCGCGCGAGTTCCCGTCGTGCCAATGCGCGGTAGGCGTCCGAGTTCATGGGCAGCGACCGAACGGCCTGCAGCTCGAGGCTTCGGGCGCGATTCGCGTCGCCGCTCTCGGCGAGGGCGCGCAATGCGATCTGGAAAGACTCCCAGGCCTCGATCGTGCGGCCGGTGCGCGCGAGCAGGGGCGCGGCGCGGCCGTGCAGCTCGGCGTTATGCGGTTCCGCGGCCAGGATCTGTCGATAGAAGACCAGGGCTCGGCGCCAGCGCCAGGTCCCGGCGAGCGCTTCGGCCCGATCGAGCATGCGCTTGCGGTCGTAGGGAATTCGGCGACTGAAAAAGGGCAAGGGGGACCTCGGCGGAATCAAGGACGGGGTTCGCGAGCGGGCTCGCAAGACGTCATCGACCTGGCCAGGGGCCCTCGCCGTGACCCGAATCACGGCAGGCAGGACGCGCGCGCCTCAGTCGAGCTGGGACCAGACACGCGACGGGTAGAGATCGACCGCAGGCTGGTAGAGCCATTCGTCGCGGTAGGCCTTGCGCGTGAGGTACTGGATCAAGGGCGCGTCCTCGAGGCGGCGCTCCCGAATCGCGGCACATAGCGCCGCGTTGCCGTCGTCGACGGAGGCCGGCTCGTTGCCGAGGAGGGGCGCCATTTCTGCGCACTCGATGCGTTCGATGGCCGCGCCGTAGCGACGCTTGCGGTCCATACAGTCGATCAGGACCCCCACGTCCTTGGCGCGCTGCGCCGCGAAAGGGTCGGCGATCCCGCGCGCGACATCATGCTCCTGCGCATACATGGCCGCCGCCGCCAACACATCACTCGCCCCCTCGTCCTCGGGCATCTCGGGCCGCTCGACCTCGATCTCCATCGCCATCGCGAGCATCTCGCAGGTCGTGCGATCGCCCAGATAGCGGTAACAGAGGTACCAGGCGAGGGACTCCTGGGGGTGCGCGTTCAGGCAGACGTGATGAATCGGGACCATGCCGCGCACGTTCTGATGCACGCTGTAGTACTGCGCGGCAAAGCGCGAATAGGGGACCCCCGACTCCTCTTCATAGAGTTTGAATAGACCCGTCAATCCGCCGCTGGGATTCCACATCTCGCGCACGACGATATTGCCGAGGTCTTCCATCGGGTCGCCCCAATGGCCGAGTTCCCAGTCGATGACCGCGCTCACTTTGTCGCCCTGGAACATGAAGTTCACGGGCCCGGTGTCGCCCTGCACGAGGGAAACCCGGTCGACTTCCTTCGGCACGAAACGCCGAAGCCAGTCGAGGCCGTAGACCGTGAGTGGATCGTCGTAGCCGTCGAGAAAACGTTTCCACTGTCCCACGATCACATCGACTTCACCGAGCGCGGTCTCTTCCGCGGTCTGCGGTCGCGGCGCCATCACGTCGTCGAGGGCGAGGTCGTCGGGATCGAGGGCGTGCATGCGGGCGACGACGCGCATGAAGTCTTCCATGATGGCGCGCTGTTGCCTGGCGTCCTCGAGCTTGTCGACATCGGAACGCCCGGGATCCCGCGCAAATAGAGTCGCGCACAAGTCGGGATTCCAGGCGTGCACCTGGGTCACCGGGATGTCGGTCTTCTCGAGGGCCTGGGTGATGCGCGTCTCGCGTTCGAGCCTGCGCGGATCCACGCCGTCGGGATCCCGTTGCAGTCGCAGAAAAGCCTCGAGAACCGAGCCATCCGGTCGCGTCACGTCGACGACCCAGGCCTCGCGCCGCGCCACGTGCCGGTTCAGGCGAGTCACTTCACCGCCCCCGGTCTCCGCGATCCACTCCAGCATGCCGTCGGGCAGGTCGTGCTTCAGCTCGGCCATCCTTCTCTCCTACTCTGCGTCGCCCCGCGTCGTGCGCAGCTCCCTCTCACGGTAACGCGCCGAGCGGCGGCCGGGGACCACTTCTGAAAGGGCACGAGAGGGAAAGGGCCCGCGAGGGCTCTTCCGGCGCCGATCTCCGCGGCTATCGTTCAGCGATCGCGTGGATGGCCGGCGCGAGCTTCGCCGATCGGTGAAGCGCCGGGCGCCATGAAGCATGAAGTCATGAAGAGGAGAGATGGGTATGGAATTCTCGATCGCCGAATCGATGTGCGACATCGACCACTATCTGCCGCTGGCACAGGCCGCGGACGAAGCAGGCTTTGGCGTATTCGCGCTGGGCGACAGCATCTTCTATCCCGAGGTGGCCGAGGGCGACTACCCCTACACCGCGGACGGGGACCGCTCCTTTCTCGACAACGCCCCCTTCCTCGATCCCTTCCAGCTCTTCGCCGCGATGTCGGTGGTGACGACGAATCTCAAATTCGCGGTGGGCGTCCTCAAGCTGCCGATTCGCGATCCGGTGCTCACGGCGAAGCAGGTGAGTTCGCTGCAGGTCCTCTCGAAGGAACGCTTCATCCTGGGTGTCGGGCTGAGTCCCTGGGTCGAAGACTTCCAGGCCTGCGGGCAGGATTGGAGTTCCCGCGGTCCGCGCATGGACGAACAGATCCAGATCATCCGCGGCCTCATGAGTGGTGAATTCTTCGAGTGGAAGAGCAGCTACTACGACATCCCGAAGATCAAGATGTGCCCGACGCCCACGAAATGTCCCCCGATCCTGATCGGCGGACATAGCAAGCCGGCCTATCGCCGGGCCGCGCAGCACGGCGACGGCGTCAACTTCGTGAGCCTCACCGAGGACGAGCTGGTCGAGCGCCTGGCGACCGTCAATGATCTCCGCAAGAAATTCGGTCGGGAGAAGGAACCCTTCATCGTCACGGCGGGGATTCCCGCCTTCACGATCGACGACATGAAGCGTCTCGAGGACAAGGGCGTCACGTGTCTCGCCGTGGGCTACCGGAACCCCTACGAACCGGACACGATGAAGCTCCAGGACAAGATCGACTGGGTTCGCCGATTCGGCGACGAGGTGATCGCCAAATATTAGGCGACAAAGATCGATCATTGGGTGACGAGGATCAATCGACGCGGGGGCCCCATTCGATCCAGCGACCGTGGGAATCCGCGAATCCGAGCACGCTGCGGTGAAGGCGCTCGCCGGCGTCGAAGGCGAACCAATCGATGCGGGAATCGCCCTTGCCCGTGCTCTCCATGACGATGAGATCGATCGGCGCCTGCTCGCTCGCCCGAGCGATCCCCGCCAGGATCTCGCGCACACCTCCGGCCGGAACCTGATAGAAGACGTGGGTCGCGAAGAGGACTCGATGCGCGTCGAGCGGGAGCTTCGCGATCTGTCCCTCGATGTCCCGGGCCGCGTCGCCCGCTTCGATTTCGATCGGCACCGTCGCCGCGTGGGCGAGCGCCTGCTCCATCGAGCGCGCCCGCTCGACGTGTTCCGGCCAGATCAGCGCGCGCAACCAACGCAGCTCGAGGGGGTCAGCGAGGTCGAGCGGATTCAGATCGAGTCCGCGTCGCGCCACGATCTCGAGAGACGCGGGCACCGGCGGCATCTCATCCCCGCGCACCTCGCAGGCGAGCAGGGGCCTGGCGTCCGCTGCTCCCCATTCGACCTGGCGCCCATCGGCCGCCCGATACTCGTAGCGATAGCGATCGAGGCGTAGATTGAGCCCCGCGCTCGGCCCGATCTCGAGGAGCCCCACCCGACCGCCGCTGGCCGCGACACCGGGCAGGCTCGCGAGGGCAGGCAGGACCGTCGTGCAGCGATGAACGACACAGGTCTGTGTACGACCCGATCGAAGTCTCGGTTCGAGTTCGTTCGCATGCTGCCTGCAGAACGCCCGGAAGGGGGCACGCGGGGAAGAGCTCGGAATCGCGTGGCCCGAGACGGCGGGGAAGAACGCGGACAGCGCCTCCGCCGCCTCGCTCCTTCCCGAATCTTCGAGGAGGAGATCCTGGACCGCGGCGAAAAGGACGTTCGGCGCCGGCTGCCCCGAGTCGATGGCGGAAGCCAGATCGAGAAGCATCGGGTCCTCGGCCACGCAAAAGCAGAGTTCCGTATACACCCGCGAGTTCAAACGCGGCGTTTCGACTTCGGCGAAATACCTGAAATGCTTCGCGAGCCCGGCCGCGTCTCGAGCCGTCGCATCGGGCAGGCCGTAGGGTTCCGAGTTCGAGGCCACGATCGATTCTCCCCACGAAGGGCGGATCACCGCTTCGTCAGTCGTGGGCGCGGCCACGTCTTAGCTCGAACAGCGACAAACCGCACGCCGCGCAACTCGCCTCGTCCCAGAAGCGCCGAAAACCTTCGGGCGAGACCCGGAAAGGCGCCCTGCAGCCGGGGCATCGCGCGGACCAGACGACCGCACGGGCGAGACCTGCGAAGGCGATGCCCGCGAGTCCGATGCCGATCGACCAGACGCTGTGCCCCATGATCAGCGCGAAGAGCGCGAGCGGAAACCACAGGACCGGCGCCCACACCGCCGCCTGGCGCCAGCGCCGCAGTTGTTCGAGAACGGACTGCTCACGCATCTCGAACTAACACCCCTCGCGTCCCGAACCGGCATCCGGCTGAAGTCGCAGCGCCGCCAGGAATTCCCCGCTCTCGACCCGGCCCAGGGTCTCCATCTCGTAGCCGGCGGAGCCGGCCACGGAGCGGAGGTCCGGCTCCGACAAGTAGAGCCAGGGAAAGGCGTCTCCTTGCCATCCGCGGTAGCGGGTCGACAGGACGATCTCGCCGCGACTCGGCGAGCGATCCGATTCGTCTCCCTCCCAGGGATCCCGCAAGGCGCTCGAATCGACGATCAATTCGCCGCCGGGCGCGAGGCTCGCGGCGAGGCGTTCGAGAAATCGCCTCAGGGTCCGGGTGCCCCCGGCGACCCCGATCGTCTGCATGCCGAAGAAGAGCGTATCGTACACGCCTAACACGGCTTCCCCATCGAGCTTCATGACATCGAAGAGGCGAGCATCGTTCACCCCGCGATCGCGACACAGCGCCACACAGAGCGGGCTCACATCGATCGCGACGACCTCGGCGCCCAGCGCCTGTAGCGCCAGCGCGTGCCGCCCGGCGCCGGCGCCCACGTCGAGGACGCGCCTCCCACAACGAGCGAGGGCGAGACGGTCGAGTTCGGCGAGTTCGCCTTCGAGGGTGAAATATTCTTCGGTCTCGATCTCGAAGTGGACGCCGTCGGCGCGGGTCGCGGCCACGCGCCGGGGGCGACCCGTGCGGTAGTGGTCCGCGAGGGCCGCGGCGAGGGGTTCCGCGGCGGGCACCCGGCGGGGCCAGAAGCGCTGGAGTGAAGCCCTGCGGGAGAGGAGCTTCGCGGCTGGCGGTGCATCCATGGGCAGCGCGCCCGAGGACGATGCCGCCGCGAGCGGCCCGGCGAGGAGCGAGCTCGACCGGCTCACCACGGGCTCGGTCCGCCGAGGAGAGAAGGGCGCGACGGGCGCACGCTCAAGCGTTCGCGAGGTCGTACTTGAGGTGGCGGGAGAGATCGCCGGCGAGCTTCGGCTTCATGCGTCGCTCGGTGAAATGCCAGCCCGCGAAGCCGTCCGCGGCGGCGGATTCATCGTGCGAAAAAGTGTCTTCGTAGTAGCCGGTGATGATGCACTGCAGCGGGAAGTCGGGAAGCTGCTGCATGACGGTGAAGCGGCTTCGGACGTGGGCCGTTCGACCGTCCTCGCTGAACTCGAAGATCAGATTCGTCGTGACGTGCTGCGTCATCGGCGTCCCGTCTTCGTAGAGCTGCGTCGAGCGGTGATAGATCTGCTCGATCTCCTCGGCGCCGACACCCTGGACGGAGCCATCGGGACCCACCATGCGCGCCCTGGAAAAGAGCGCCGCCAGACCGGGGAAATCACCGCCGTCGATGCGCTCGGCGTAGGTGAACATGATGTTCTCGATGGCGGTGCGAGCGTTCGCCGGATCCAACGGATTTGCAGTCATCGACCGAGAACCTCAGCTCGCGGAATGGGCGACGTCGGGGGCCTCGGAAGCTTCCTTCACGAAACGCTTCCATTCCTCTTCGTCGACGGCTTCCATGTGGTCTTCCATGCAGCTCTTGAAGCGGAATCCACAATTCATGCACTCGAGGTAGTGCTGCATCTCGGGACCGCGAGAAGACGCGACCTCGATCTCGGCGCGGACCCACAGCCGACTGGGTCGGTCGGCGATCTCGCATTCTTCGCAGTACAAGGTGAAAAGGGTGTCGATCATCTGATTCTCCGCCCCCACGATACCCTATCCGGCCCCGCGGAAGGCCGGAATTTTCGGAGCCGACCGGAAATCAAAGTCAGGCGGCGCGGCCGCACCGGGTAGGCAACTCCCGCCCCAGCCGCCCATCCCGGTTGATCAATTCAGAGAGTCTCGAAGGGGGTCGCGCCGGCTCGATCCCGGGAGAGTACGAAGTCCTGCGCCCGCAAGTCTGCGACCCATCGGCGGGCCATTTCGAGCGCACCAAGGAGCGCCTCGACCGAGTCGCCACCCGGCACCTTCACCGGCCGGTGAAGGTCCGCGAGGACCACGCGGCACTCCCAGCCCTCTCCCTTCTCGCTCCGCCTCGGGGCCGCGATCGTGAGCGTGAACCGCCGGGTCGGCTCGCCCCCGCGGCGCCCGAAGATCTCCGTCGTCGCGATCGCGCCGGTCACTCGCTCGCCGTTCCCGGGTCGGGGGCGGGCCGATCCGAGTGTCCGAGTGTGCGATTCGGGGCGACGCGGTCGCGGATACGCTGTTTGAGCGTGCGCAGCTCCGGGAAATGACCCGACTCCCCGCGATCGAAGAGCACTTCGTCATCCAGCCGCACGACGAAGATGCCGGGGGTCCTGCCCGGAACCAGCGCGACCTCGGCCAGCTCGGCTTCGAAGCTCGTGAGGAGTTCCTGGGCGGTCCAGGCGGCGCGCAGCAGCCACCGGCAGCCCGTGCAGTACTCGATCTCGATGCGGGGCGAGCGTTGCTCCACCGTCATGGCGCTGTCCATCCTTTCTTCCCGGCGCGGCCGGCGATTCCTTCCGTCGCGTCTCGCGGCGCGGGCGGCCTCTTCGGCGCGCGGGGGGCGTCTTCGGCGGCGCGCGCTCCGACGGGGCTTCGGGAGGGCGATGATACCGAGCCGGGAGCCGGGGCCACGCTTGCTATGTTCCGGCCCTCGCGCGAGCGAAGGGAAGCGCGGGGAGGCGTCCGGCGTGCCCGAATACCCCGATCTCACGATCTACTGCGAAGCGCTCGATGCCCACGTCGGCGGCGAGCCCCTCCTGAAGATCCGGATCCAGAGCCCTTCGCTGCTGAAATCCGTTGCGCCGCCGCCCTCGAGCCTCGAAGGGCTGCGTCTCGAACACGTCACGCGCATGGGCAAGCGACTGGTCTTTACGTTTCCAGATGAGCGCTACCTCGTCCTCCACCTGATGATCGCGGGACGCCTCCACTGGAAGAAGCCCGGCGTGGCGATTCCACGCAAGCGCGCCCATGCCGCCTTCGACTTTCCGAAGGGCAGTCTGCTGCTCACCGAGGCCAGCACGAAGAAGCGCGCCTCCCTGCATGTCGTCGAAGGCGCGCGGGCCCTCGCCGACCTCGACCCCGGCGGTCTCGAGGTCTTCCAGGCCACACCGGAAGCATTCCGCGACGCGCTGACCCGCGAGCGCCATACCCTCAAGCGATCGCTCAGCGACCCGCATCTCTTCTCGGGGATCGGCAACGCGTACTCCGACGAGATCCTCCACCGCGCCGGTCTCTCACCGGTCAAGATGTCCGATCGCTTGAACGACGAGGAACACGCGCGGCTCTTCGAAAAGACCCGCGAAGTCCTGGCGGAATGGACCGAACGACTCCGCGGGGAATTCGCCGGAAAATTCCCGGAGAAGATCACCGCCTTCCGCCCGGAGATGGCGGTCCACGGAAAATTCCGGGAACCCTGCCCCGTGTGCGCGACACCGGTGCAGCGCATCGTGCGCGCCGAGAACGAAGTCAACTATTGTCCCGGCTGCCAGACCGGCGGAAAGATCCTCGCCGATCGCGCGCTGTCCCGACTCCTCGGAAAGGATTGGCCTCGCACCCTCGAAGAACTCGAGAAGCGGCGGCCCGGAAGACCATCCGACTAATGCGCTCGGCGATCCGGGGCGAGCACGAAGGGCGGGGTAAGCTCCGATTCTATTCTCGGTCGGAGTCTCCGTCGGAATCTCGGTCAGAGTCGCGGTCAGAGTCGCGGTCGGGGGGCTGGGCCTGATCTGACCCCACCATCATGAACTGGGCAAAGCGGCGCAGGAATTTCTTCTGCTTCTCGATCTGATCCGGGGCCAAGGGGTCCGTGTCGAAGAGTTCCCGAAGAAGCGGTGCCATCGCGAAATGCCCGAGGATCACGTGGATCCAGGCCGCGACGGCCATCGGCTGCTCTTCCTCGCTCCAGACTGTATCCGGATTCCTGCGCATCGCGCCGAGACCCTGATCCACGATCGGACCGAGCCAGCCGTGCACGATATGCGAGAGACTCGCGCCTCCGGTCAACGACTCGTGCTGGATCAGCTTGGCGATATTCGGATGATTCGCGAGGTGGTCCATGATCGCATCGAGGATCTTGAAGGAACCGGCGTCGATCGCCGAGCGCTGCTCGAGCCCGCCCATCAATTCGAAGAGCGGCTGCACGCCCCGGGCCAGGACCGCCTCGTAGAGCGCCTGCTTGCCATCGAAATGGTTGTAGAGGCTAGGGGCGGTGAGACTCGCTTCCCGGGCGATATCGCGGACGGCGGTCCCCGCCAGCCCGCGTTCGGCAAAGAGCGCCTCGGCGACGTCGAGAATCCGTTCCCGGGTCGATTCGGATTCGGCTCCCGCCGCTCCCACCACCACACTCGTTTCAATCGCATCGACCATCGTGGCGTCCCGCCGACCTCCCTCGTTCGATCCATCTTCGAGCCTTGTTCGAGCCCTGTTCGATCCTCGTTCGAGCCTTGTTCGGGCCTTGTTCGGGCCTTGTTCGGGCCTTGTTCGATCAATGCCCGATCAATAGTCGACCCATCCGACCTCGTGCTACGCCGCTCCCGGGCGACCCGCTCTTCCCAGCTCTTCGCCGCGAGCCCGTCGGCCTCCAGGCAAGTCTCCCCGCTCGCGAGAAACCCGTCAATGGCGTTTCGAGTGTCGAATTCGACGGATCATGCGCTTTCGCCGCCACCTGTCGATTCGGTTCCGGCGGGATCGACGACGGGTCCTTCGGCGTGGCCGATACGGAAGCGGTGTCCATTCAGATCTTCGATGGTGAATTCGCGCATGCCCCAGGGATGTGAGGCGATGTCCTCGACGATCTCGACCCCGCGCGCGCGGTAGTCCGCGAGGACCTCGTCCGCATTCTCCACCCGCACGTAGTTCCAGCAGGGACGAATCTCGCCGCTTTCCTGACTGAAGAAGATCTCGGTCGCGCCGTGGTAGACGGCGCCGAATTCTTCTCGGTAGACCCAGGCGATCTTGAAGCCGAGCACGTCCCGGTAGTAGGCCTGCGCCGCGCGCACATCGGGCACGGGCAGCTGCGGCGTCACGAATTGCCAGGCCTTCGGACCTAACGTCGATTCCACTGGGTCTCCTCCCCGGACTCGCCCGGCTCCGGCGGCGCGATCCCGTCGTCGATCCAGGTCCAGCCGAATTCGGTTTCGAAGCGTGTTCGGCGGGGCGTCCGCGTCGCGTCCGGTGCGCGCCGGATATATTCTTCGGCCCGCGCGCGGGCCGACCCTTCGAGACCCTCGAGATGGCGCAGGAGCTCTCCGAGCGATGGATGCCTCTCGGCGCCCTCCGGTCCCCGCGCCGGAAGCGCCGTCCAGACGACGGCGTCGAGGGGACGCGAAAGAAGCCAATCCGAGATCGATTCCCGGATCTCGAGCGGCACCCGACCGGTGTTCCGCTCCGGCTGGTCGCGGGTCTGCAGCCCGATCCAGTCGGGCCAGCGCGCCGCGGCGACCTTCTCCCGAATGCCGAGCTCCTCGACCGCGGCGTCGAGGCTATCTGCGGAGAGCCGAACCGAATAGGTCTCGATCGCCGGCGCGGCCCGGTCGATCACGAGGGTCACCCGCCCATCGAGGGCGACCCGCGAGAACTCGATCGGCAGCCGCGGCCCGTCCAGCCGAAAAGGCCCCGCCATCGGCAGCGTGCGCGGATCCCAGACGAGCGATCCCCAGGCGAGACAAGCGATGCGCAAGCGGGCCACCGCGAGTCGGTTCAGCCCTGCGCCGCGCGATCGGGCTCAGTCGGAGATTCGTAACCGTAGGAAGGCGAGAGCTGCTTCGACACCAGCTCGTCGATCTGCGCGGCCTCGGCGTCGTTGAAATAATCCTTGTAGCCCCCGACCTTCGCGCGGCGCACCTTGTAGGTATTCGGATCGCCCTTCTTGCCCGGCTTCATGCGCCCGCCGGCGAGCCAGAAGACGTTCTTCTCTTCGAGCTTTCGCATGTTCTCGACGCTCGAGTATTCGACGGCGCTGGCGATCGCCTCGGGATCCGAGGGCTTGGCCGCGATGAATTCCATCACGCGCTTGAGGGCCTCCTCGGGATCCTTTCGCATGTCCTCGTAGCGGACGATCAGCAGGTCCTGGACTTTGTCCGCCTCCCGCGCCCACAGGTTCAGATAGTCGATGATGCCGGGCAGGCCGACGTTCTCGTCCATCACGAAGTCGAAGGCGGGCACTTCCGTGCCGTGGGGTGGGTAGTTGTTCAGGACCTTCTTGGCGGGACGCATGCGGTGTTGCCACTGGAAGTACTGGGAGACGGCGATGTCCTTGGGATTGCGGACGAGCAGGACGACCTTCTTCGGGTAGAAGGACGCCTTCGAGTCGAATTCGCCGGTGTAGTCCTTGATGTAGTTGTCGTGGGTAAAGAAGATCTTCGGGATCTCGGAATTGCGGCGGTGATAGTTGGTAAAGCCGAGCAATACGCTCTCGGGAATCGAGTACATGAGCTGGTAGTAGCGGGAGATCATCACGCGCAGCCAGGTGCGGCCGCTCTTGCCGAAGGAGACGACGGCGACATCGGCGCGGGCGAGCCGGCGCGTCTCGTCGCGGCCTCGCAGCCAGCGTTCGATGCGGACGCGCCGCGCCTCTGGAAGCCAGAAGAGCAGCGCCATCAGGATTTCTCGGCTGGCTTTCTTGAAGATCGATTCCATGGTGAAAACCCCCTCGGGTCGGAACATGTCCGGCGCGGCCGCAATCTATCACAGCTCGTTCAGCCTCTCTCTCACCACCCGGTGAAAGCTCGCGCCCCCCACGCATTCGCCTCCGCGGGTGGACCCGGTGGCCCGTGAGCGCGAAACTCGCGCCCGGAGAGGATCCCTTTGAATTCGACCGTCGCCCGGCCCCGCCGACCCCGCTCGAGCGCCATGCTCACGCGCTACCTGATTTCGGAGATGGTACTGCCTTCGCTGCTCGCGTTGGTGGTCTTCGGACTCGTGGTGCTGATGACGGATCTGCTGAGCTATGCCGAGCTGATCGTGAACCGGGGTCTCGGCCTCGACGAAGTCGCCGCGATCGCAGGGCTTCAGCTGGTCCCGACCATCGCCCGCGCCTTGCCCTTCGCGATCCTCGTCGGCTGCCTGGTCGGCCTGGGACGTTTGTCCGCGGACCGGGAACTGCTCGCCCTCGAAACCAGTGGCTTCTCCGCGCGCCAGCTCGCGCGCCCGGGCCTGCTCTTCGCCGCCTTCGCCACCATCGCCTCGATCGCACTCTCGGTCTCGATCGCCCCGGCGGCCCAGCGCGGTGTGCGCGACAAGATGATCGAGCTGACCGAGGACAAGCCCGGCCTGTCCCTGCGTGAAGGCCTCGCGTCGAGCATCGGTGGCTGGCGCATCGAAGCCCGCGAAGTCGAAGCCGAGGGCGCGCGGCTGGGCGGCGTGCTGCTCTACATGCCGAGCCTCGGCGAGACCGTTTTTTCACAGCGCGGCGCGGTGCTCACCGACGACGAGGCGAACCGCCGCCTCATCCTCGAAGACGGGTTGATCCTGTCGAACGGGGCGGACCGGGCTTCGCTCCTGCGCTTCGAGCGCCTGGAGACGGCGCTCCCGAAGATCGAGGAAACCGAAAAAGTCCCGGTGAATCTCGTCTCGACGCTCTCCTTTGGCGAGTTGCTCGAGAGAAGCGAGCGGAGCGAGGATCCGCAGGCTGCCCGGTGGGCCCTGATCGAGGCCCATCGCCGCGCGGCGCTGGGCGCCGCCGCCCTGCCCTTCGGCTTGCTCGCCATGGGGCTCGCCCTTGGAAGACGCGACCTCTCCCGCTCCGGCGGCACGGTCATGGGGCTCATCGGCGCCATCGCCTACTACGCCCTGGTCCAGTTCGCCGAAGGCATGACCCGGGCCGAAAACGCGCCGATCGGCCTCGTCGTATGGTTTCCGAATGTCGTCCTCGTGGTCGTGGCCGGCGTACTCATCTTCCGCGCCGGACGCCACGCCTCGGAATCGGATCGCAGCTCGGGTCAGGACGACCGCGGACTCCTCGACCGCGTCGGCCTCGCGCGCAAGGGCCCGCGCATGAAACGCTTCGCGCTGCCCCGCTACGTGAGCAGCCAGTTCACTCGCATGGTCATCGTCTGCCTCGTCGGCCTGGCCTTCGCCTATCTCGTGATCGACTTCTTCGACGATCTCAAATGGTTCAACAAATACGGTGCCACCGCCGCCGAGATCGGGCGGTACTACTCGGCACGGCTCCCGGTTCTGATCGCGCGGGTGGTGCCCATGGCGCTGTTGATCGCCGTGGCCCTCACGATCAGCCTGCTCGCCGCGAACGGCGAGCTGCTCGGAATGCGCGCCTGCGGCATTCCGGTTTTTCGGGTCCTCGCCCCGGTCTGGTTGTTATGCGGACTGGCGGTGCCCGCCTATCATATCCTCTCGAACGAGGTCGTCCCGAGATCGACGGAGCGAGCCCAGGTCCTCAAGAAGACCGAAATCAAGAACCAGCAGATCGGGCCTCCCCAGGAGCGGGAGCGGGTGTGGTACCGCGTCGGACACCGGATCTACGAGATGGAGCGCCTCGACCTGCTCCACGGCCTCGCGAGCACCGTCACTCTCTACGACCTCGGCGACGACGGTCTGCCGAAGCGTCGAACCGACGCCGCGGGGGCGCGCAACCTCGGCCGGGGACTCTGGCTCCTCGATGAACCGCGCTCGGTCGAGCTGAACGCCAAGGGCCGGCTCGAAAGGCCGGCGAGCGTCGGGCGGCTCTCGGAGTTCGGCGAGGAAACGCCCTCCGATATCGAAACCGCGCACATGACACCCGGCGATCTCCGCGAGGCGCTGCTCGACCCCGACCTCGAGCCCCCCCTCGCCGCCGCCTACCGCACCGATCTGCAGATGAAGATCGCGGCGCCGCTCGCGTGCCTGTTGCTGCCGCTCATCGCGCTCTTCTTCGCCGCCACCGGACCGCCCTTCCCACGCCCGGTTCACACGCTGATCGCCTGCGCCATCATCGCCGTGAGCCACGCCCTCACCACCAGCTTCGCCGGCTCCATGGGCTACGGCGGAAACCTCGATCCGCGGCTCGCGGGCTGGGGTCCTTCCTTCCTCTTCGGGCTGGTCGCGGCGGGGATGGGCTTCCGGCTGCGGCGGAAGCTCAGCCGATCGGGATAGTCCGCGACGGGTGCGGTAGATTGGGCGGCCCCATGCGCCCGATCGCCAAAGCGAGGACGAGCTTGTCGGATCAACCACAGCGCGATCATGAGCCCAGCCACGGCGCCCCTCGCGTCTGGCTCTTGATGGGCAACCGCGCCGGAGACAACTCTCAGGTCCTGGGCCTCGGGGAGGCCCTCGGCTGGCCCCTCGAGGAGCGCCATTTCGTCCACACTCCTTATGAGAAGGCGGTGAACCTGCCCTTCGGCGCGCATCTACTCGGGATCGTGAAGGAGGAGTCGAGCACGCTCGAAGCGCCCTGGCCCGATCTGGTGATCTCCGCCGGGCGCAAGAACGAACCGATCGCCCGCTATATCCGAAAGCGCGCCCTGAAGGAGGCGAACAAAAAGGTCCGGCTGATTCATGTGGGACGACCCTGGGCGCGGCCCTCGACCTGGGACCTGGTCATCACGACGCCCCAGTACCGCCTTCCGAAAGATCCGAATATCGTCCACAACGACACTCCGCTCCACCGCGTCACCCGGGATCGGCTCGACAAGGAAGCGGAAGCCTGGCGAGACCGGGTCGCGGACCTCCCGCGGCCGCTCATCGCCGTGTTATGCGGGGGCAACTCCGGGCCCTACCCCTTCGACCGCGCCTCGGGCGAGCGCCTGGCGAAGAGCGCGGACGAGCTCGCGGAGGAATTCGGCGGTTCCCTGCTCGTCACAACCAGCGCCCGAACCCTCGACGAGACGACGGAAGCCCTCTTCTCCGGCATCCAGTCGCCGTCGATTCTCTACCGCTGGAAGAAGGATGACCCGGACAATCCCTTCTTCGCGTTCCTGGGGCTCGCCGACCGCGTGATCGTCACCGCCGACAGCGTATCCATGATGGCCGAGGCCTGCGTGACCGAGCGGCCGGTCTATCTCTACGACACCGGCGAGGGGCGGACTTCGATGAAGGAGAACCCCTGGCTCGACGGGATCGCGGACGCGAACGACGCGGGAAGTCTCGGACTGAACCGCTGGCACCTGAAGGCGCATGTCTACCGGCTCACGATGCGCCTCGGCCCCCAGCGCCTCACCCGCGACATTCGCATTGTACAGCGCCTGCTGATCGACACGAAGCGCGCCGTCTGGCTCGGGGACGGTCATCCCGACCCGGCGCCGCCGCCCCTCGAAGACATGGCCCGGGCAGTCGACCGCGTGCGCGCGCTCTTTCCAGAGGCACCTTGAGCCCGACGCACACTGAGCCCAGTTCATCGTGAGCCCGACGCACCCTGAGTCCCATGCACCCTGGGCCCCGTTCATCGTGAGCCCGCCGCACCCTGAGCTCGCCGCGTCCTGAGCCCTTCGCACGTCGAGCCCGGGGGCTGTGCCTCCCTCCGCCGTTCCCGCGACGTCGAATCCAGGGACTTCGCGAATCAAGCGGCGAGGGCGAATCAGGCGGCGAGGGGGCCGACCCGGTCGAGCACTTCGAAGGCGTCGTGGCGCACGTGATTCTTCGTCATCTCTTCGCGGATGAAGTCTTCGCTGACGATGCCCTGTTCGACGCACTCTCGGAGCAGGCCGAAGAAATATTCTTCCTGGCTCCGGTCCGGATGGGATTTGTAGTCGGGGACGAAGGCGTAGTCGCCGAAGAGCTTGCGGCGCGCGCGCAGAATCCAGCGCAGCGGCGGGAAGAACTTGAACTTCTCCGCCGGAACATAGTCCGCGGGAAGCCCGCTCTTCCAGGGCTGCGTCCGGCGCTTGGTGTTGTGAACCAGCTTCGTCTTCTGACTGAGTCGGTCGAAGTCGTTCCACTCGTTCTCGAAGAGGCCGATCTGCGAGCGGTCCTCCTTCTTGAGTCCGATCCAGTCGGCGTAGTCGAAGGTGCGCTCGAAGAGCTGGTCGAATTGCTTGCGCACATTCCAATGCGTGAGCTTCGCGCAGTCGAGGAGCATCACGCTGGTCGCCATGATGCCCTCGATTCCCTTGGCCCCGGAGCGCATGCGACACATAATTGAGTTTCCCTGCATGTCCCGGGAGAGCAGCTCCGCGACATCGCCGACGGCGAAGACGTCGGGATCCGTCACGACGGCGCGCCCGGCGTAGCCCATCAGCTCCGGGGGCATGAAGCGAAGCGGCGTGAAGGATTGCAGGTCATCGTTTCGCCACACCCGGCTGGCGCCGTCGCGCAGGTATTCGCGGCCTTCGTAGGCGTCGAAGAAATCGTAGTCGCGGTGTTCGATCAGATGAACATCGAAGGCGTCGGGCCTCACCGCGTTCCGCTTCATCGAATACTGCGAGACCAGCGCCCCGATCATCTGCCGGTGGTTCGTATGAATGAAAACGCTCGGGCGCGCGCTGGAAACGGCGCCCGTCTCCCGATGGCTTCCCCCATTCGTCCCCGTCATCGCTTCACTCCTCTTCATCGCACGGTCATCACACGGTTCATCACACGGTCGTCGCGTGATCCGGTCACAACCGATCGACACCCGAACCCCGGGGGCGCCGAGCCGCTCCGCGTTCCGCGAATCGCCGGATTCGAAGCCCCTCGGGCCAAATCGCGGCCCGGAACAGGTTATCACAGCCCTTCGCAGCGCTCCCGGCTCAGCCCTTCGCGCCGCTCGCCGCGGAGTCGGCGACGAGTCTTCTCACCCGCTCGGCCACTTCGCCGATCCCTTCGTCCACATAGGGCTTCGGCTGAACCACCGGATCGCCCAGCCACCCGGCCAGGCCCTCATCGACGAGCCCGCGCGAGATCGCCGTGAGATCTCGGGAATGGATCGGCCGGCCGAGCGCCGCCATTGTGCGCGCCAGCACACCGCCGGCGGGGATCGGATCGCTCTTCGGCGACAGCTCTCCGAGCAGCCCGGTCGCGCATAGCGCCCGCTCGAGCAACCCGGCGTCGCGGTCGAGAGGATGGATCGCCATCGGTCGCCCGAGCTGCGCCACCTCGAGCATCATCGACAAGCTATCCGGGGTCACGACGAAATCATCCGCCAGGGCCAACAACCCGTAGTAGGGGTTCTGCTCGGGCGGGGACGCGTCGTCGTAGACATAGAGCTGTTCGTTCGCGCCGCAGGAGGCGCGCAACCACTCGACGACCGCGGGCGGGGTGCGCCGACTGGTCGCGACATAGAGAGAACCCCGATGCTTCTCGACGTGAGCGAGGGCGCGTCCGAGAAGGTCCCGCGCAGATTCGACATCGAATTTCAGGCCGCCCGTCGGCCCGCCCACCAACAATGCCGTGAGCGGCCTCGGCAGCAGCGTCAGCCGACCCACCCAGGCCTTCTTCACCTCCGCCAGCCGATCCAGATCGAGGCGCATCAGCGGAAACGCGTGAAGCGCGATCTCGGTCGCGTCCGTCTCCGACGGCGAGAAGCAATAGTGCGAGGCGGCCACCACCAGATCGAAGTCGGCGAGTCGCCCGCGCGGTTTTCCGATGACCGCGACTCGGGTGCGGCCGCCCGAAGCCTGTTTGATCCAGAGGGCGACGCTCGACAGGCGACGCCCCGCCGTAATCACGAGGTCCGGCCACGGGGCTTCGAGCGCATCCGATTCGGCCCGCTCTACGTGGTCGAGGCTGGCCCGGACGGGCGGCTTGCGTTCACGCCATCGCGGCGCGACGACGATGTCCTTCTCTTCCGCCGCCCAACCGACGGCATGGGCGAGATTGCGGATCTGCGCGTTGTCGCCGCGTTTCTCGCCGACGAGCAGCCAGACGCGCGGCTTCCCCGCACGCGCGGGATCCGCGCCGCGCTCGTTTTCGAGATCGATCTCTTCTGACATTCACCCCGCCTCGGCCGGAAAATACCATCCCCCGGCCCCGGGGCTGCGGGAGACAGGCGGAAAGCCTGATCTATGCTGATCCGCCCCGAATCGCCGAGGCTCCCCATGTCCGATGCCGTACCCGCAGTCGAATTCGATGTACAGAGCATGCTGGAGGAAGCCTGCCGCCGCGCCCGCCTCGAGGATTTCGGCGACACGCTCTTCCTGGATCCGATGCGAAGGCTGCTGCATAGCCTCGAGCACGAAGCCGGGCTGCACGCGATCGGACGCTTCACCCTCTACGAGCGGATCCTCGGCAGTCTCGTCGGTCGCCTGTCGGCCCAGGACTTCTTTACTCGCCATCCGGAGATTCTCGAGGAGGAGATCGTCGCGCCGACGGTGATCGTGGGACTCGCCCGGACGGGGAGCACGATGATGCATCGCCTGCTCTCGGCGGACCCGAAGGTCTACGCCGTTCGCTGGTGGGAGTGTCGCGCACCCTCGCCCTACCCCGGCTCCGATTGGCGGAATCAGGACCCACGCATTCCCGATGCCATCGCCGAGGTGGCGGCCATTCTCGAGGCGGCCCCGGAGCTCGCGACGATCCATCCCTGGGATCCCGAAGGTCCCGACGAAGAGATCATGTTGCTCGAACACGCCTTTCTGTCCGGCGTTCCCGATGCGTTCTGCAATGTCCCGAGCTATCGGCGCTTCGTGATGGAGAGTGATATGCGCGACGGCTACGCGTATATGTTGCGGATGCTGCAATTCCTCCAGTGGCAAAAGAAGGAAGCGGGACATCCCGCGGAGCGCTGGATCTTGAAGGCGCCCTTCCACGTCGCGCGAATTCCCCAGATCTTCGAGTTCTTCCCCGACGCGATGATCGTTCAGACCCATCGCGATCCGATCGAGACCACCCCCTCGATCGCCAGCCTCTATTCCGCCACCTGGCGCACCACGACCCCGGACGTCGACCCTCTATTGGTCGGAGAGCAATGTCTCGAACTCTGGTCCTGGGGCATCGCGAAATGCCTCGCCGCCCGGGACGCCGTTGCACATTCCTCATCCTGGTGATGGTGAGCCTGGCGAGCACCACGGCGCAGCGGAAGCTCTTCAGCAGCAGGGCGGTGGTGACTTTGTCGTGCATTCCTCGCCGGACATCTTATTTCGAGTCACAAGCTCTCGCCCAAGCAGCCACAAGCGGGTGCCTCTTCCAGCAGCCACTGCTCAAGCCCTCTGCCAGCATGACATGTGCCTCACCGTTCATCGTGCTGAGCGGGAGGGCGATGCCTGGATGGTCGACTTGGTGCCAACCAAAGCAGAGGGCATCCGGTTGCCGATCAATGTTTTCTTTACCTTGCATGCCAAATACGTTATGCTGAGGGAGGGCTTGGTGGGATGGTCATCGCTCAAGAAGTTGTGCTACGGCTTGGTTGGCTTAGAGTCTGCCTCGGCCTTGGAGCATGCGGTGGTTGAAGAGCTGGTGCAAGCCAGGGCCTTCTGCGCGTCGGTCACGGACTCGCGCTTGGCTGTACCGTTGGGAGAAGCCGAGAAGCTGGATGCATTGCAGAGGCTGCATGTGCACGGTGCTGTTGAGCGTGCCGCCGAGTCGGAAACGCATTCTTTCTGGGTGCTCACTGAGTCGGGCATGCAACGCTTGCGTGCGGCTCGTGTGGTGGCTTCGCCCGTCCCGGTCTTCGACGTTCCCTTCGATGTCAACGCCAAGGCCTTGACGGACGCGAGCTTGTGGGAGTTGCTCGTGCACCTGAAGAGGGGCGGTTGGGTCCTCTGCCGCAAACCTTCCGCAGCGAAGCTGAAACGGAGCCCGGCAGCTCCGATCACTGCAGACACGCAGGTGAAGGTGTGGTATCTGAACTCGGCTTCACTACGGGCTCACAGGTGGTACATGATGGCCTTGGTCAAGAGCGGCCCGTTACTCGACACGGGGGCCATCATGGAGCTCCACCATTTCCAAAATAAGGCCTATTACGCGAACATATTAGCAGGCAAGTCCACCGGCATCTTGGCTTTGCCGGAGGTTGACCCCCGCCGACAGCAGCCGCAGCCGCTGCAGATGGACGTGGAGGCACCGGTGCAGCCCCCGCTCGCGATCCTGGACATATTGCCGGGCGTCCCAGCGATCGCAGACCTCAGAGGTGATGTCGAGGAGGATGCTGCGCAGGAGGCATGCTCCATAGTCGTGGTTATTTATTTTTATCATTTGAAACAAAGACCGTTGTATACCGAAACAAGCAAGACAACCACTACTATGGAAACGCAACAGCTCGTAAACGCAACAGGAAACAGAAACAGAAACAATGATAACACCAAGTAACGCAACAGCTAGTACTCCGGCAAACGAAACAAAACGCATTAGCACTTATCACCAATGCCATCTAGGATGGTCGAACGTGTCTTGCTCAGCCGAGGTCGTTCCGGAGGTGGGCAGCGGGAGCGACTCTGACGACGCCAGCGCTGGACACGTGGAGGACGAGTTCTTGACGGAGCCCGAGTCCGAGAGCGAGGCGCACAGCGGTGGCGAAGCCACCGCGGAAGCCGAGCAGGCCGCGGCGGAGGCGTTGGAACAGCGAGGAGGGGAGACTCCACTAGCCAGCCAGGGCAGCGAGACGCCGCGCGGGGACGAGCCGTCGCCGCCCAGCTGTGCAGCAGCCGCTGCGCCCGCAAGGGAGTGCAACCCTCGTGCGGTGAACCCGGACTCCTTTGATTGGGGGCCGGCCGCTTGCCCCAACGCCTTCCGCATCACGTATTCCAGTCCGACTACGAAGCCTCCGCACGGGCAGTGGCAGGCGATGTGCAAGTATCACCGGCTGAGCACCACCACAGGCTGCACGAAATCAATGAGCGCCGTGAGTGGCAAGGACTACACGAAGCGGCTCGTGATGGCTTGGTGCTTAGTAGCGCCGCTGCACAACCGGAAGAGGCATCACGGCCATGTGCTGCCTCAATCCCTGGAGCCGCTAGACGAAGCGATTTTGAATGCTCGCATGGCGCTGCTGGCTCCGCCAGCACCCTATGTGCCAACAGATGCAGAGCTGGATGCGCCGACGGCCCGGGCTTCTTCATCGAAGGCCAAGGCAAAGCCCAAGCCCAAGGCAAAGGCCCCGGCAGGGGCGCATGTCAGTTCTGCTGACTCCAATTCGTCATCCGGAGCAGCGTCGACGACGGATTCGTCATCGGCTGGAGACTCATCCTAGCGTGCATGAGATTGAAAACCGCAGATCATCTTCTCCTCATCTTATCCCTCTTTTTTTTGTTTTTGTTGTTTCTTTTTTTTTTACTCGTCATCTTGCGTATCCATTCTCATCGTGTACTTAGCGACTGGCAGCTTCTCTGCGCGTTGCGGGGCGCGTGCGGACACGGCCGGCCTAAGTGGCGCAGGCTTTGTGTTTTTTGAATTTGTGTGCCGCTTTTAGCGTTTTGTATTGATTATTTTAGGATTTGCATTCGGAGTTGATGTGTTCGTAAGTTTTTGTTAGCAGTGCTTGAACATCACTGTGATTGTGGCTTGAACGTGGTTCGGACGTGGTTCGGACGTGGCTCGGACGTGGCTCGGACGTGGCTCGGACGTGGCTCGGACGTGGCTCGGACGTGGCTCGGACGTGGCTCGGACGTGGC
>JAPIWU010425422.1:0-82013 GCA_037576205.1 Pyrocystis lunula | reverse complement strand
AAGCAACTTGGCGTTCCAAAAATGGCGAAGTATAGTCCTTAGCTTTTTTCAAATACCGACCAACCCACTTCGGATATAAGCCGCGCTATTCTCGCTTAGCCTTCACTAGCGCCAGATCACTACAGCGTTCCCCTCAATTCCTGCTCCCGCTCCAAAGCTTCAAACAAGGCCTTGAAGTTACCCTTTCCAAACGAATTTGCCCCTTTCCGCTGAATGATTTCAAAAAACATAGTGGGGCGGGCCTGTACCGTTTTGGTAAAGATCTGCAAGAGATATCCTTCTTCATCCCGATCCACCAATATATTCAATTGGCGCAAAGCCTCAATATCCTCGTCGATTTTCCCCACCCGCTCCGACAGCGCATCGTAGTAACTGTCGGGGACTTCCAGAAACGCCACACCCCTGGCCCGCAAGGCTGCCACGGTACTGATAATATTATCCGTTGCCAGGGCGATATGTTGTACACCTGCGCCTTCGTAAAAAGTTAAGTATTCTTCTACCTGAGACTTCTTCAAGCCCGGCGCTGGCTCATTAATAGGGAATTTAATTCGCCCGTTACCATTGCTCATCACCTTACTCATTAAGGCGGTATATTCTGTGGAAATATCTTTATCATCAAAGGACAAGATCTGTGCAAACCCCATGACTTCCTCATAGAATTTCACCCAACGATCCATTTGCCCCAGAGAAACATTTCCCACCATATGGTCAATATACTTGAGGCCAGTCGGCGCTGTCTCAAAATCCGGCGTTTCCCACTTTTTGAAACCCGGCAAGAAGGCTCCTTGATAATTTTTACGCTCCACAAAAACGTGCAAAACTTCACCGTAGGTCTGGATAGCAGATTTCACCACTTCTCCCTGTTCGTCTTTTTCGCGCTTGGGTTCCATGGCGGGTACAGCCCCTCGACTGACCGTCTCTTCGAAAGCATAGGTAGCGTCATCCACCCAAAGAGCTATCACTTTTACCCCATCACCGTGCTTATCGATATGCGCCCCAACTTCGGTTCCGCTGACTAAAGGGGAAGTAAGTACCAACCGAATCTTGTCCTGCACCACCACATAAGATTCCAATTGGCGAGATCCAGTCTCCAAACCCCGATAAGCCAAGGGTTGAAAGCCAAAAGCCGTGCGATAGTAATGCGCTGCTTGTTTAGCATTGCTTACATACAATTCGATATAATCCGTACCATTAATCGGCATAAAATCAGCTGCCGTATCGAATAATTTGGGAAGATTCTGGGTAAGCACTGACATATGTTATTATTTATGGTTCTCTGACAATTTTTGTGTTTTGGAGTCACCCTTTTAGCTAAAAGCCTTGCTTCCGCTGGTCGCAATTCTTCTATCTAAAACGCTGCCTGTCTAGCTAGCCAGATAGAACCACAAAAATTGTCGGAGAACGTTATTTATTTGCCTTTATAATAGTTGTCATGGCAAATATATTCGAATTTTACTAGATGCGCAATGCTTTACGCGTTAAAAATCAATAAAATATTACCAAAAAATAGCAGTAGGAAAAAGCTAATCCGCCGTATAGCTGGTTAGGTTGTCAAACACCTGGTTGATGATACGGAGAAAGGTAGCATAATCTTCGTCTGTCAACTGTTCCCAGCCTTTTTCCCTTAAGCTAGCTACAGCAGGTTGTACTTTTTCTACCGTAGCCCGGCCAGCTTTGGTGAGAAAAATCTTGTAGCGCCGTCGATCATTGGCAAAGCGTTGGCGTTCTACCAGGCCTTTCTTCTCTAATAAATCAATAATGCGAGATACAGTAGGTGCATTTTTATAACTATCTCCTGCCAGCTCGGTTTGAGACTGGCCATTGCGCTGATACAGACTATCCAACATCACCCACTGCTCAGGTGTGATATCTATGCCCAATTGAGCAAAAGCTTGTAGGTACCTGAGTTTTACAATTCGGGTGGTCCTTTCCAGGTAATAACCGATCTTCTTTGCTGCTTCTTGTTTTTCCATAAATCCTCTTTGCATTTCTCTGGCTATTCATCGCCAGTAGCTATTGGGCGTTCCTCCGCGGTGATCCAATCACTCCAAGAGCCAGGATACAACTTGGCACCTGTATGTCCGATATGATGGAGTGCCAGCAGGTTGTGACAGGCCGTCACCCCTGAGCCACAATAGAATATGGTATTGGTAATGTCATGTTCCCCCATTAATTGATCAAATCGTTGCCGCAACTCTTCTTCGGGTCGGAATCGACCGTCTTGCCCTAAATTTTCGGCAAAAGGGGCGGAGATGGCGCCAGGGATATGGCCTGCCACGGGATCAATGGGTTCTTCTTCACCCCGGTAGCGGGCCGCTGCTCTTGCATCAATGACTAAGGCGCCAGCTTCACGCTGCAGTTGCTGCAAGCGATCCGCATCCACCAACCATCCTTCTCTCAATTTCGGTACAAAGCTTTGAGGAGTAGCCACTGCGGGTTGATCACTGGTAGGAAATTGCAAGTCTTCCCAACGCGCCCAACCGCCGTTCAGCACCGCAGTTTGATCGTGCCCTACCCAATGCAAGAGAAACCAGAGTCGTGCGGCAATACCACCATGACCCTGATCATAGGCAATGACTTGAGTATCTTCGCCGATTCCCCACGATTGGCAGGTGGCCAAAAAATCATCCAGCAAAGGAAAAGGATGGCGACCAGTAGTTCCGGGAATGATCTGCCCCGAGAGATCCTCATCCAAATGAGCAAAATGAGCGCCAGGAATATGGCTCTGCTGGTATAAATTTCGCCCCATATTAGTATCTTCCAAAGAATGGCGACAATCTATAATACAGATATTGGGTTGGTCTAGTAGTTCTTTAAGTTGTTCGGCCTCAATGAGCGATTGGTACATGCTGCGCAAGATTTAAAGATTAGGCATTCAACAAAATGGTCCAACAGGGTAATCCTGCAGTTGTTTTGCGTTAGCAAGATAGTTATCCTATCAGATATTTGAAGCTTAGCTAAACAAATTAAATTACCATCCGTTTTCTCTTCATCTGATGCATCTGATACCCGGAAATTGGGAATTTCCCCGAAGGATATTATCTTTTGGCAAAAATAGAACAAGGTTTTATGTTGGATACGCTGGAGTTACGTAAAGTCATGGGGCAATTTGCCACGGGAGTGACCGTGATCACGACGCAAGCAGGGGGCGAGCTTTTTGGTTTTACGGCCAATTCCTATACCTCGGTTTCTCTAGAACCTCCCTTGATTTTATTTTGTCTACACAAAGACTCCAAAGGCTGCCCGATTTTTCTGAAAAATAAAGTTTTTGCCGTCAATATTTTAGCCAATGATCAGCTGGCCGTGTCCGATGGATTTGCTACTAGGGAGCTTAGCGTAGAGGAGCGTTATCAATTAGTTACCCATACGCCTGGCAAAACAGGTTCTCCTATTTTAGATGGGGCCATGGGGTATCTGGACTGTCGACTGTCCTCTTCTCTTGAAAGTGGAGATCATGTTATTTTTATTGGAGAGGTCGTAGATATGGGGCTAGACCCACAAAAGCGTCCTTTGGTCTATTTCCAGGGGGAGTACAGAGAATTATTGCCCTAGCCGCAGCAAGGATCTTTCCCTGGGTAGGTCTGTACCTTTTTTGTGTAAAACGCCCTTGGTATTTCCTATCAGATAGCTTATTCTAGCTTGAAGAAAATGGGACAGTTCCTCCAAAGATAACTTTTGATCTCCATTATCTGCCCGAATGCTTGTACCTGTATGCGTTTCCACCTCAGTATTATTAATAGCTTCCAATAAGGCCTGACCTAATAACCCTTGAGGCCTGCTATCCCCACCACCTGCTAGCGCATTGTCTACGGCAAGTACTTCTATCGAAGGCGCTGTTGCCTGAATCAGATCTGCAAAACGAGGAGGCTCTACCCTATTTATGCCAGATGCACTGGCCAAATCGAGAAAGAGGATCTTCTTCCCGCCGATGTTTTGCAATTCCCCAATAATATCGTGCTTAAGATCCAAGCCCGTGATCACCGGATAGTTCTCATCAAAGTCACTCGGTTGGAGTACATATTCATGGTCTTCAGATTGGCGACTTTTAGCTGCCAGGTAAACGATCACCCAGTCATTGTCTTGAATGGGAAGTTGTTCGAGCTTTGCGATTCCCTTAATGAGTGCCATTCGTTCTGCCGATTTGACGCTCGTATGATTGAAAAAATGGGTCTGGGCAATACCCGGATCATTAGCCGGAAAAGCTCGTTTAAAGGCCGTGGCGACATTTTTCGCTAGAGACGGCCACTCAGCTCCAATCGTCAGTATATATACATTGGGTTCAACGGGGGGTTGGTAATAAAAAACAAATGTCCTGGTTTTTGCTGCTATGGTCTCTCCGTCTTTTTCGTAGTAGACGACCTCCACTTCATTTCGCCCTTCTTCCAATTGCAGAGAAGAAGTAAAACTGTGATTAGTGCGCAGGTCGTTCGTACTAGATGATTTCAACTTGCTAAGGTCTGTTTTAGACCCTTGTGCTCTACGGCCATTTACCCGAATAGAGAAATCTTTTTTGGATAGTTCACCACTGCTAAGGGCCATTACCTTAAGGTCGACCTGTTGTTGTTCGGTCCGGACCACGCCTTGGGTTTCATCGGGATCCGGAGATACCCAATACACCTCATTTCCCTGTGTACGGGGCACACTCCTTTTCTGACTGTTGATACTGATATATAGCGTCTTTTTTAGACCTGCCAGACCAGTAATGCTTGGCGTCTCAAATACAATAGCAATGGTATTTTCATTGAAGGAGGAACTATAGCTAAAGTAAAATTCGATGGCATGAGCTTGGCCTGCTGCAAGCGATGGAACTGCGGTGCGTGAACTACTGCGGGCCGATACGCCAGAAGGCAACCGGAATTGGGCACTGGTAGCGGGAGAAGTACTGTTTCCAGCGTTCATTAATTCAATGTTCAACTTGATAGCTTCTCCGGGCTTGGGGTTGGCCGTTGGAATAAAACTAAATCGGTTCACCAATAAGCGAGCACTTGTTTCCTCCAAATTACTCCCTGCAACAGTTTTCCCGAGGCAGGTCTCCGTTCCGGTCGCAGTGGGTCCTGCGAGCGATACTTGACAAGTAAGCAAAAGAAAAATCGAAACCATGTATATAATTGGCCGTGCGTTCATATCAAATGCTTTTGATCGCAGAAGCTCGAACTCTAATCGTGTTTATCTCCTGGTTAGCGAACTGCTTCTACAATATGGTGTATTTTGTTTTCCTTTTGTCCTGAGATCAAAAGGTGTACCTCTCATCCTTACAAAAAAAGGCAATAGATTGGAACGTTGGGCGGATACGGAACTATTTTCCTACCATTTAGCGCTTCCGCTGACAATAGCTCAACATCCACTAAACGGACATCGTCAAACTCAAATAGCCCAACAATTTCTATATCTTCGCTTTACTGTAACGATTGGATGGCGGATCATACTACTAGACATCAGAGGAGAGAGATCAGACCGCTAGGCTGAGAGAAGCCCTACATCTATGCTTTTCAGCACGTCTGGAAGTCTGTCCTCTGGCATCTGTCCTCTCAATGTCCAGTAGTATGATGGCGGATAAAAGTCCAGTGAAAAAATCAATCCACCTGCCATTCCCTACACAAACGTGTAAATCAAACCATGCGATCCTTTATTCTTAGCTTTCTTCTGATCCTTACTACAGTTTGCTCCTCAGCTGGTGCGCTGGATACTTTTGAACTGCGTCGACAATATATCAATTTACAGACTTTGGGCGAAAATGGCCAGTGTCAACAGCTCAATCAGCAAAGCGCCCGGCTCCTACTCCGCCTCAAAAATGCAGCCGCGGCTCCTTTAGATATCTTGATCGGTATACAGCACCGCCTCGGTGATTGTGCCCTCGATAATGGGCAATTTGAAAAGGCCAAAAGATCCTACGAACTGGCCGACAGTTTAGGCAAGCAGGCTTCCGAGCTTTCGCCGCTATTGTTGGCGGAAACGACGCACAAATTAGGCAATTTTTATCTAGAAACTAAGCAATTTGCTTTGGCCTTGCCTCTTTTAGAAGCTGCCCTTCAACAACGCAAGAATCTACTTGGCCCCTGGCATCCCAAAATAGCAGATAGCTACGTCAATCTGGGGATCTACGCTCATGCCACTGGTGATTTTGAAACGGCCCTGAGTTACCATCAGCAAGCCTTAGCTATTCGAGCAGATCTGCTTCCTGGCGAGCTTCCCAAGATCGCCCAGTGCCAAAATAATATCGGACTTTGTTACGATGATCAGCAAAACTTCGAGGCTAGTAAACGGGCTTACCAAAAAGCCTTAGCAGCCTACCAAACGGCCTACGGCACGCAACACCCCATGGTGGCAGATGTCCTGCTCAACCTGGGTAATGTATACGGTGCGGAGGGGCAGATCGACAGTTTTATTGTTTTCCAACAACAGGCCTTACGTATTTGGCAATCTTTATATGGCGAAAGTCATCCACTAGTCGCTTTGGCCTATAATAACCTCGCTAATGCTTATGATCAATTGGGCGATAGCGAAAAGGCAATACAGCTTTTTGGAAGTGCCCTGAACATTCAGGAAACCATCTATGGATCGGTTCATCCCGATGTAGCTGCAACGCATTTCAATAGAGGGCTAACTTATGCCTGGCTAGAGCGCTGGGAGGCAGCTCAGCAAGCTTTTAAGCTCAGCTTTCAAGCCCTAAATTTTCACCCCGAGCAAGACAATTCCTTTGAGCAGGTTAATGATCCTATTCTCTTGTTACGCATCTTGAAAGTGGCGGCCGGCATCCCCAAACGGAAATTTCAGCAGCAAGGGCAAGTGCAATATCTGGAAGAGGCGGCGGCCTACTTTGTACAGGCGGACGAATTGATAGACTATCTGCGCACGAGTTACGAAGCCACAGCGTCCAAACTAGCTTTGGCCCAAACGGCCCAGGCTATCTATGCCGATGCCGTTCACCTGGCCACTACTTTAGGCGACCTTACGCAGGATCGCCAGTACTATGAGCAAGCTTATGCCTATGCCGAAAAGTCGAAGGGAATTTTGCTCCTCGAAGCCCTTAAGAAATCTGATGCCGCCTCGTTTACCCAGGTGCCCAACGAACGCTTACAAGCCATCCAGACCATCGAAACAAAGATTGGTGCCTTAGAAACACAGCTTTTTTTATTGCAGCAAAAGTCTAGCCTCGCACACAAAAAGCAGCGAGACAGTTTATCCAACATACTCTTTCAGCAAAAACAAGGCCTTAGTAGGGAAATAAAAAGATTGGAACGGGATTTTCCCAACTACTATCAGTTGCGCTATGCCACTGCCCCCCCCTCTATTCAATGGCTGCAATCTCATCTAATAGCTAAAAATGAAAGTATTGTGGAATACTTTCTGGGTGATGGTTTTCTCTATATCTTCGTCATCAACCAAGCAGATTTTCAAGTGATTAGCTTTTCTATACCCGCCAACTTCCGTTCGGTCATCAACAGCTATAATCAAAATATCCGTAATTTCCCCTACGTCCCAACCACAGAATTAATCTCCAATATTGAAGGCTATGCCCGGGCGGCCCATTACCTGTATCAACAGCTAATTGAACCCATTGCGTCGATCATTCAAGATCAATTAATCATTATTCCTGATCAAGAACTGGGATACCTGGCCTTTGAGGCATTGCTAAAAGAAATGCCGGAAAACCTGTCCCTCTTTAAAGCCTATTCCTACCTGCTCAACGACTACACCATCAGCTACAACTACTCCACTGGCCTGCTCAAAGAGATGCAGGGAAGGCCTTCCAAGCAGGCGCTCAAGCCCTACCTGGGGTTTTCGCCCAAATTTGCGACCAATCACTCTAAGGGACTAACCGCTCTAAAATACAGTGAAGTGGAGGTAAGTGGCATACAGGAGCGATTAGGCGGCCAATTTTTTACCGGAGATAAAGCCACTAAGGCTACGTTTTTGCTCGAACAGGCCAAATATCGCATCCTTCATCTGGCTACGCACGGCAAAGCCAATGACACTTACGGAGATTATTCTTTTTTAGCCTTTGCAGAAAATAATGAGGTATTTGGTGATGAGGCGCTGCTATTTGTAAGGGAGATCTACAACTTAAGTACACATGCCGAACTAGTCGTTTTAAGTGCCTGTGAAACAGGGACGGGTAAGCTGCAAAGAGGAGAAGGAATTGCCAGCATTGCCCGGAGTTTTTCCTATGCCGGTGCTAAAAGCTTGGTAGCCTCACATTGGAGTGTTGATGATAAAGCTACTAGTCAACTCATGCATAGCTTCTTTGACTTTATTAAAGAAGGATATAGCAAAGATGAAGCCTTGCGAGCAGCTAAGTTAGCCTTTATAGAAAAAGGGAAGCACAAAGATGTACATCCCTTCTTTTGGGCTTCTTTCGTTCCCATTGGCAATATGAATCAAGTGGAGTTTCAGTCGGGCAATAGATACTGGGTATGGCTGGTTCCCTTAGGAGCCTTGTTCATTGCCACCATTTTCTGGTACAGACGTGCACGGCTTTCCTAGTGTCCCACTAGTGGGCTCCTCCGGTAACTGCCGGCTCGAATGTCTGCTGTTCCTTTACTAAAAGCCATAATACTGCTGATATTCCTAGGGCAAGAGCACTGATCATGTAAATGATCGACTTATCACTTTGCCCGTCAATATACCCTCCTAAAGAGGAAGCTACCAGTTGAGGCAAGACTACGGAGAGATTGAATAGCCCCATAAATAGCCCCATCCTGGCTTGGTTGACGGTTTCGGACATAATCGCAAAAGGTAGGCTGACTACTGCTGCCCAACCCACACCGATCACAACCATACTCAGAAACAACATATTGGCACTTTGCCCCATAAAGACCACCAGGGCATATCCGGTGGCCATGATGGCGATACAAGCCATATGGGTTTTGACTCGCCCAATTCGCTTAGCTATCGGTTCTAATACCAATGCCGGTAAGAGGAAACCTACTGTATTCAACACAGCAAAGGCAATACCAGTCACAAAACCAATATGGTCGTTTTGTGCTGCGCTTAACTGAAGGGTCGTTTCATGCCCCATGATCACTTCTTTGATATAGGCAAAAGTATAGACGAACATCGTCTGGACACCCAACCAGGTAAAGGCATGTGCGAGACAAATTTTACCAAACTCTAACCAGTTGGTTTCCCTGACGGGCAGGTGCTGTTGTTCTCCGCTAAGGACCGCGAGCTCTCGCGGTTCTTCAATGAAAAAAAGCGGCAAGATGGAACAAAGAAAAACGATCAGGGCTCCAACGTATATTAAAGTATAATTACTAATAAAGGCACCAATCAAATAGGCCAAAACGCCAAATAAACCCGAAATCGACTGCATCCAGGTATACCCCTTGGTCCGTGCATCGCCAGGAGGTGTGACGTCAGCAATGACCGAACGAGTGGGGTTGAAACTAATGTTGATCGCTAGGTCCAAAGTTAGGGCTACCGTAATTGCCACTCCTATGAGGCTTCCGATGCCAAGTCTATCATTAATGACATCGATACTGGGGAGCGCCAGGAGCATCAAAGCAGCAATGGTCCCGCCGATGATGATGAAGGGCTTCCGTCGCCCATTCCAAAACCAAACATTGTCGCTAATGACTCCAATGATTACTTGTCCTAGAATACCAGCTGCCGGTCCTGCCATCCAAACCAAGCCTATCTCCTCTAAATTAAACCCATACTTGGTATTCAAGATCCAACTCAAAGCTGCAATTTGCACAGAGAGTGCAAAGCCCATGGCAGTAGCAGGTAAACTGAGAATTGCATAAAAAGAATTCGTCAGTCGTTTTTGTATCGTTCGCATAACATTGAGTTACTGTGACAATACCATGGCGCTGCGGCCAGGTACGGTTAATTGAGAAGCCGTAATAGTACCTAATCCATCTTCACTGACTTTCTCGCCATCGACTACTACCGTCCATTTTCCTGCTGGTATGTCCAGGGTTTTGTAGTCAGCATTGCCATTGTATACGACGAGAATGTTTTCCCAAGCGTCTCCGTTGGCCTTATCTTTTAGGGTATAAGCAATAAGATTGTTTTCTTCGATAGGCAAAAACGCCAAATGTTTTTGCACCATCTCGGTGGTCGTCATTCGGAAAGCAGGATGTCCCTTGCGAAGGCGAATCAATCCCTTAAAGTAGTCCAGGACTTCTGGATATTCGCCCTTTCTTGCCCAATCGATGCGATTTACAGCATCGGGTGACTTGTAAGAATTTTCATCTCCACCCTTAGTTCTAAGCATCTCTACCCCAGCATGAAGAAAGCTCACGCCTTGCGCCGTCAAGACAATTGCTCCCGCTAATTTGTGCATCTTGATGCGCTCCTCTTCGGATTCCTCCGGGCAAGAGATCGCCAGGCGATCCCAAAGGGTATGATTATCGTGGCAGGACACATAAGTGATGGTCTGAAGAGGAGACTTGGCCCAAGGCGCTTTAGAGTAATTAACCGAATCATAGTTTACTTGCGGATGCTCGGTAGAAGCTACTACTCCAAACTTGACACTTTCCTCCAAACCCGGCAGGCCACTCACAAATGCCTTGGCATCATGGGTAAAAACGTGCCCCTTAATGCCATCTCTAATGTCATCACTGAAAGCGGCTACGCGATCCAATTGGGAGGTATTGGCCTTCACTGCCTTGCGGCTATCAGGCAAGGGGCTCGCACCTGCCGTCCATCCTTCGCCATAGACAAAGATGGTAGGATCCAATTCGTCCAGCGCAGCGGTAATAGCATTCATGGTCTCTATATCATGAATCCCCATAAGGTCGAAGCGAAAACCGTCCATATGGTATTCCTCCGCCCAATACTTCACCGATTCGATCATAAATTTCCGCATCATAGCTCGATCGGAGGCGGTTTCGTTACCGCAAGCCGAAGCATCAGAAAAACCGCCTTCTTCATTTTGTCGATAGTAGTAGCCTGGAACAAGTTGGTTGAAATTTGAATTTTCAGTGGCCCCGGTATGATTGTATACTACATCTAGCACAACTCGCAAACCATTTTCATGCAGAGTTTTGATCAACTGCTTGAACTCGCGAATCCGTACGGCTCCATCTTCGGGATTGGTAGAGTAACTCCCTTCGGGGACGTTGTAGTTTTGTGGGTCATAGCCCCAATTGTAGTCGTTCGCTTCCAGATTGGTTTCATCGATAGATAAATAATCGTAAGAAGGCAAAAGGTGCACATGCGTGACCCCAAGCTCCTTGATATGATCTAATCCAGTACTCAATCCGTCTGCCGTCTGCGTGCCAGTTTCAGCTAACCCCAGAAATTTCCCTTTGTGCTGAATGCCTGAATTGGGGTCCATCGAGACATCCCGAATGTGCAATTCATAAATGATAATATCATTGAAGCCAGCTAAGGGGGGGCGCTGATCTGTCTCCCATCCGGCTGGATTGGTCTGAGCCAGGTCCAGGATCATGCCGCGGCGTCCGTTGGTCCCGACAGCCTTGACGTAGGGATCGGGAACTTCATCTCGCCAGGTGCCATCTGCTTTGGCTTGAAAGGCGTAATACTTGCCCTGCCAATCGCCTGGGAGCGTCACTTCCCAAACCCCGTCGGGGCCTAATTTCATGGGCTCCAATTGGATAGGTTCTCCTCCTAAGCCATTTTCGTATAATTTCACTTGCATGGCTTCCACAGCAGGGCTCCAGACTTTAAAAACAGAGGCTTCTGGTGAATAGCTCAGGCCCAAATCTGTCCCGCTATAGATAGGATAGTCCTCAAAGGATTCATAAACCTTTGGGCCACTCTGACAGGTCCACATAGACAATAGAATAATTGTGAGGTAGGGTAGTCTACTCATGATAGGTAATTAGGTTTCATACTTGTATAAGCCCAGCCAAGCGACCAGGTGCCTAAAGATAGCAGTTTTGATGAATAGATAAAATCTATTTATTCCTTTCGGCTACAATTGAATGTTAATCACGGCAGCACAAAGAATGAGTCTCACCACCTGGGAAAAAACTTTGGGACTCGCTTTTTGTACGCGAGGTAGATTTCCCCAAAATCCCGTACGAGATCTTGTTCCTCCCACTGAATACCCAGTAAAATATAGCAAGTCATGCCCACAGCAAATACAAAATGGGTGATACTCATGGCCGGATTACTCCAGAATGCGATCAAAAACCCGAAATATAACGGATGTCGAAGCTTTTTGTATAAGAACGGAGCCCGATAGATCAATGCCGCATAGGGTCTTCTTTTCCAAAATAGATACACCTGACGGAGTCCGAAGAGATCCCATTGGTTGATCAAAATGGTGGCCATATACATGATCAACCAGCCCAAGAAGAAGAAAAAATAAAAGAAACATTGGCCCAAGTGGGATTCCACACGCCAAATGTAGCCTGGCAAGGGTTGCCAAAACCAGATGAGCAAGAGTAAGCAGATGCTTGACACCAGGCAATAAAAAGTGCGCTCTAATGGCCTTGGTATCCAGGATCGACATTTTCTTTTAAAATAGGATCTAGCCATGATGGAATGCTGTGCTCCGAAAAAAAAGATCAGTAGAAGATCTAGTAAGAGGGCCTGGTAAACTGGCGTTTCAACGGCCCTATCCATCCCAAATCCTCCCAGTATATTACCAGTAAAGGAAACCAAGGACAAGATGGTAAACTGTGACAATATATATACGTACAAGCCTATTCCCAGATATAGTAGTCTTAATAGCATAGATCGGATCTTTATTGCAGAGGAATACTCAGCTCTACCCGGGTCCCACAAGCTTTACCGGATTTGTCCCTTAAGTCCAGCATATTCACAGAAGCCTCGTTGTGATACAGCTTACTAAATAATTCTAGTCGATCCTCGGTAATTTTAGTTCCCATAGAGCGTGTCTTCAAATTGGAAATGGCATTCATCTCCTGCACGAAGTTTCTTCCTACCCCATTGTCTTGAATCACGCAGATCAAATTGTGTGCTTCCAACGCCAGAATAATATCTAATCTTCCAGGTCGATCACTATGCAAAAGGCCATGCCAGATAGCATTTTCTACGTAGGGTTGGAGCAACATGGGTGGGATCTCGTGGTCGACTGGCACTAATCCGTTCTTGATTTGAATCGTATAGACAAACTGCCCCTGGAAGCGTAAGGATTCCATTTCTATGTACAGCCTAAGGGCTTCCAGTTCGTCCTTGAGATTGACTTGATTATCTCGCGAATTTTGTAAAATCAACCGAATGAGGCGTGAAAATCGGTTGAGGTAATCAGATGCTTTTTCGGTTTCATTCTTGAGGATATAATAGTCGATGGAATTGAGGCAATTGAAGATAAAATGAGGATTCATTTGAGAACGCAAGGCTCCCATTTCCACCTTAGACAAGCGTCGTTCAAATTCTAACTTTAGTTGTTCTTCTCTTCTAATCTGATTAACGCCAAACCGTATCAGTAAAAATAAGGAACTAGTGGCCATAGCAATGAACACGCCCCAGATCCAAGGCCGTATATCTTCTTGGCTACCCTTTACCCACCAGCCAGTCCAACGAACATCTTTACATAATTGGTACATTAGAAATAAGGACAAAGCCAGGAAAAAAGATAGTAGAAGCCAGCCACTTAGCCGTCTGGCTATTACTGGAATACGGGTGTTTTCCATTTGGGATAAGCTATTTTAAGTGACAAATAGATCATTTTTTAACTATCAGGAGACAATAAATGATCAATTGGAAGTGTCTTTTGATTAATCTGTCAGTTTTATTTATTGGAGCACAAATTCAAGTCCTCTACCCAACCCTTTAGGGAAGATTCCTAGTCTTGTTGTATGACTACCTGTAATTTTTGATACACTATCCCTTGATTTAAGGAAATTCTACTATGAAAAGAAGATTTTACAAAAGCTTGTTATGGATTGGACTAGTAGCATTGGCCCACCCAATGCTAGCTTGCTCTTGCGCCTACGTAGAAACTTTCTGTGAAACACAGACCTTTGGGACCGATACCATTAGCACGCCCTTGATCGTATACGGCGAGAAAATTCGGAGAGAAAATGGAGGTATGCGCTTTGGTATCTTTCAAGTGCTGCATGGCGAATTGAACAGCCAAAGTATTTTCGTCCGGGACGGTAATGGCGCAGACTGCGGAATGCATACCGATGCTTTTGCCAGTGGAAAACAGTTTATCCTTGCGCTGTGGCCAAGCTGGCAGGAGGAGGGCCCCGAAAATCAATACTGGGTCAGCATATGTGGTTTGAATTTTTTAGAGGTAGAGGCAGGAATAGTAAAGGGAAAGATCAGTCCGGGTGTGAATAGCATTCCAGTAGAAGACTTCAACACCTTACATAACTGTGGCAACCTTCCGCCGATAGTCGATGGCGGCCTGGAAGTTCGCCTGGGCCCCAATCCAGCGGATGCTGAGCTTCAACTCAAAGTATTACTTAGTGGTTCATTTTCCGGATCAGCCAGGCTGATCAATGCCGTGGGGCAAGAAATCAAGCGCTACGTGGTGGAAGGAGAAAATCTTTGGGAAAAGGCGATCGATGTCAGTCGATACGCTCCAGGAGTATATTTTATGGAAGTTCAGGTGGCAACGCGAAGAAAGGTCTTCAAGATCATTATCCAACAGTAGTGCGGATGAAGTATTCTTGCCAAAAAGCACGGCGGCAGCCTAAGACCTGGAACCACCACCAAAATGTGATTCTTGCCAACCTATTCCAGGGCTGCTGATAATACAATTGACAAGCTTGCACGACCTCTTCCTCTACAAAGCCAGTCCAAATACCTGCGGGGGATCGCAAATTAGAGCCCAGGACTGGGTACACCTCCAATAGATCTATCACGATCCATTTTTCAATTTTATAGCTGCGCTAAAGTATTGATTTTTGAAAATACATCTCCCCTTTCCCCCAAAGTATTAACTTGGTGGGCAAAAGCCAAGACTGCCGGAGAAAGCACCTCCATTTGAAATCCGAACAAACAGGCTGTAAACAACTTCTTAGGATAATCTTATATTTGAGCATGAGACAGCTATTTATTTTAATCGTTACTACCTTTATCTTTTCTGTGGATGTACTAGGGCAGGATAGCTATCGACCTGAGGTATTCTTCCGAGAAGACTGGAAAGAAACACCTGCTGAAATCCCTTTGCATCAAGGGCATGTTGCCAACGCCGATCTAATGGTCCAATTGTATGGCATTGGCCGGGATAGTCTGAAAAAAAGTAATCATGACAAACCCATTGACGATCCTTTTTATATATGGTCGGGATTGTGTTTGGGAAATTGGATGGTCTCTTTAAAGCACAAGACTAAAAATGTGGATTTAACTGGCTTCGCCAAAATCAAGCTGCGCAGCAAACAATCGGGATTACGGCTACTCCGAATCACCCTGCAATTGGCCAATGGTGATTGGTTGATCAGTGATCAGTCGGTGGGCAGTTCGAAAGATTGGCACACTTCAGAATTCAATATCCAAGATATTGTTTGGCACCAATTGGATGTGGAAAGAATTGTAGAAACCGGCCCAGCCAACAAGCCTGATCTGTCGAATGTCGTGGAAATTGGATTTACGGATCTTATGCCGGGAGCCAGATCTAGGGCCTGCTCGCGACTAGACTGGATCGAGGTGCAGGGTAAGCCCGTAGGTAGATAGTCTTCCCAGCGCAATCGCATATAACCATAGATGCGTACTGAAATCAGGAAAATCCTCGTTTTTGCCTCGATCCTAAAGAATGAACGCTGATTTTTCCTTCCCTTCAGGGTTCAATGCTGACTTCAAAATATTACATCAAAACACAACAACCATGAGATCTATCTCCCATTCCTTATTCTTTATCGGACTTGTCTTTTTGATCTATTCTTGTACGCCCACTAGTTCGCCCGAAGATGGCCAAGCCGAGACTCCTGCTGAGGTGCCGGAAGTACTAAAAGTGCTGATCATTGACGGTGAGAACAACCACGGTGCCTGGCCCAAAACCACGGCCATGATGAAGGACTACCTGGAACAGACCGGCCGCTTCGCCGTCGATGTAGAAAGAACAGCCTATACCTGGCAAGGACCCCACAACGATAAAAGTATGGGCGGCGAGGAGAATCGAAAAAAGCTAATCGAAGAATATGCCCTGGAAGGAAAAACCTCCGAGCCGGTAGAAGAACCTGTCCCCGACCCCAATTTCAAACCGGATTTTGCGGAATACGATGTCGTCTTATCTAATTTCGGCTGGAATGCTTCCATGTGGCCACTGGAGACCCAATCGGCCTTCGAAGATTACGTCAAGAATGGAGGCGGGCTGGTGATCGTCCACGCCGCCAATAACTCCTTCGGCGAATGGGAGGAATACAATAAAATGATTGGGATCGGAGGCTGGGGCGACCGCAACGAGCAAACTGGTCCGTACGTGTATTATAACGATGCCGGCGAATTGGTACGTGACACCACCCCCGGCGGTGCAGGTGGCCACGGTGCCCAACACGAATTTGTAATTAAAACCCGAGCCCCCGAACATCCCATCATGAAAGGGCTGCCCAGCGAATGGATGCATGCCCAGGATGAATTGTACGAGAAACTCCGCGGCCCCGCTGAAAATATGGAGGTACTCGCTACCGCCTATTCCGATCCTGAAAAGAATGGCAGAAAAGACAAACCCGCCACCGGCTACCACCAACCCATGCTCCTGACCATCCAATATGGCCAAGGTCGCGTTTTCCATACCATCATGGGACATACGGACTACTCACAGGAATGTGTGGGCTTCATCACCACACTACAAAGAGGCACGGAATGGGCCGCCACCGGAGCCGTCACCCTGACCGAGTTGCCCGCCGACTTCCCCACAGCTGAGCAGTCGAGCCAGCGACCATGGAAGGCGATGATTCAATGACACTAGATAAGTCGAGCCAGCATGCATGGAAGGCGGGAGATGGGCTGTAGGAGGAAGTACCTACCACTACCAAGTAATTTTATAACTAAACTGCCAGATCAGCCCATTCCTTATTATAATTAGATGATTCATAAATCATGAAACGCATCTTCTGCACCGCTTTTTTATAAAAATTAGTATTTATACAACAGATTAATTATCAATTACTTAAATGCTAAATCTAGAATCACAAGCCGCTAAAACCTGACTTTTATGCTCGATAAAAATAGAACTACAAGAAAGCGGTGCGGAAGATGCGTTTAATCAAAAACGCTGTCCCTTATTTTACTACTATTTTTTGAGTTACAGGATGGCCATTAATGATAGCGTAGATCAAATAGGCACCGCTTTTAATGCTCGAAACATCCAACACTTCGGTCAATTTACCTGCTCTATTTTCAAGGATAACATTTCCATTTAGGTCAACTACCATATACAATATTTCAGGGTTTTCAATAGTAGTCTTAAACGAAATCGTGATTTCACCTGCAGAAACTGGATTGGGATAAGCTACCAGATTGGGTTTCGATAGAATGTCAGTTGAGATATCTGAATTTGGCACTTCAAGGAAATCTTGAGTTCCATATTGAGATCCCGAATTAGTTACTCTTATTCTAAGAGAAGAATCTTCACCAACGTGAAAATCGCAAGAAGCACTTTCAGAAAAATAGGTCTGCCCACCATCCAGGCTCACCGCAACGGTAACCGTATAGTCCGAATTGTAAGATAAGTTGGCATCTGCTAAGGGAGCTCGCCTTACGTTTCCAAATACAATGTTTCCTTCTGTCACATGGACCTCGTTTGTAACCACATTAATGAAAGTAAATCGATACATATTGGCGCCTTCTACCGCACTGGCTGTTGCAATTGAGCCATTCAAGTTATTAATAGTGATGCCACATTGTGGAGCCCAAATACTAGTACAGTAATCATCTTGATTAACTAGGACGTTTTGCGTAGCAATACAGTTATGTACATCTGTGACCACCACAGTATATTCTCCGCTAGCCAAGCCTGTGGCAGTTTGCATAGTTTGGCCATCGCTCCATAAATAAGAATAGGGTGCGGTACCACCTGATATAATATCAACTGTAGTAGTACCTCCAATTCCACAAGTTTCGGTCGAGCTGGTGGTCAGTACGATAGGATCTGAGATATTAATTTCTACTTCATCTGATTGTGAGCAACCATTAATATCGGTCACTTCAACTGAGTACGTCCCACTTATAGTTACAAGTATATTTTGGCTGGTTTCTCCAGTATTCCAAAGATAGTTCTCCATGCCTGGTCCAGCATCCAAGATCGTTGAACTTCCACTGCAAAGCGATTGATCTGGACCTAGATCAACAACTGGTTCAGGATAAACAGTCACAGAAAATTCTTTAAAATAGAAGAAATCACATACACCATCTCCCGTCAGATCATATCCCACCTCTACCGTGTATATTCCATCTACATTCACTACTATAGATTGAACCCCAGAGGTTCCGTTGCTCCATTCATAGCAGTTGTAATCGTTGCATCCTGCGTCCAATATAACCTCGCCACATCCTTCTATGGGTGGGAAGACAATAGTTTTCGGAGTAAAGGGATTGTTTCCATTCCCGTTTCCATTCCCATTCCCATTCCCGTTTCCGTTTCCTGGTTGGGCAATCAAACCGGCCGCTAGAAGGCATGCCAGCACTAAAAAGGCAAATCTTTTCATTTCATTTAGTTTTAGTCAAAAAAAGTCCTGCTCTGACAATTTTTGTGGTAAACGATTTAGATAGAAAGATTGCGACCAAAGGAAGCTAAAAGGATGATGCAAAAACACAAAAATTGTCAGAGAACCAAAAAAAATTGGTCCGTACAGATGTCCATACGAAGTGATAAGGAGGGGAAAAATAGAATTACTTGCTAACGGCTACTTTAAACCAATATTAATCCTAGGCGAATTGGCCTAAAGCAGGCTTTAGATAATAAGGCGATAAAAACTGATTTGACGAGTAGAGTAACGCTTCGAATTGAAATATAAAAATGAACAAGATGGAAATTTGCTCCATACAATTTTGCCCTTTCTACGATTACAGGGCAATTGGTTTTGATGACAAGCCTCTGTGAAATTAACTTAAAAAACATATAAAACAAAAAAAAATAGATAAATATTTGGTTATGGCTATTTGTGAGCTTCGCATGAAAAGACTTTTTCTTTCCTCTATATTTACATACAACTTGATATTACAAGCCCCATATTTGTGTACCCTTTTGAAAGTTTTAACAGCTTCTTAGATTACTCTTGCATAGAAGGTGGCTGCATAGTGAATGGCGGTGGCTTAAATTGATCCGATGGCTGTAGAGAAGGCTCGAGTGCTCCAGATGCGGCCCATTGCTCTACCATCTGTTCCGAAATATCAAAATCTTCGATTAGGGCATGCTTAAGCTGGTCAGCGGACAACTGCTCTGAATCGAGCTGACCAGGAGTTTTTATAAATTTTAAATTACCCTGAAGTATCCGTATTTCGCCAGGAAAATTTTTCCGGACATACAGTTTTTGATTAAATGGACTGCTATTCCGGGAATTCTCGTAATGTCGTAGATAGTATTCCAGATCTACGGGATCCTCTAGTAAACGACAAGGCATCAAGGAGGGCGCCGTAGGGAATTCAAACCAGATAATTAGCGTATCTTCAACAGGATCGGTTTCCACCCTTACCAGGGGATCATCGTCTTTGATTTGTGCCTTGTCTCTAGGCAAAGATACCGGCTGATTGGTGAGCATGGAAGAATCAACCAGCCATTCTTTATCTTCGAGTTGAACTATAACACTGCCGTGGTTGGGTTTCCCCATATCTAGCATGGAACCGGAAATGAGTCGCGCATCAAAACCGATGACAGTAAGTAACGAAAATAAGGCATTACTCGTAGACCAGCAGGTACCACCAGTGCCATGTTCGAGCCAGGAATCAAAAAAATCATCCGCTTTCCCACCAGGTAAGGATCCGGGCTTTTGATTGAAAAGAGCGGTCATTTTTTGAACATTGTCGAACGGAACCTGATGGCACCAGGCTTGGTACAGTCGATGTAAGCCTTGATGATCAGTAGAAATAGGTACTGTAAGTCCAAGCTTTTGATAAATAGGATCTAGAAGATGTGCAGAAATCACCGGAATATTATTTTTGTAGACCTTGAAAGATGTTGTCATTCTTTTACCAACTAGTATAAAGTTAAAAAAATATTGACATTTTAGAGCCATGTTAGATACACAACAAAATCCTTTGGTCCGTAGGCTTGCCGCCATCATGTTTACAGATATTGTTGGGTATACTGCGATGATGCAGGAAAATGAACAAGCTACTGCTGCCATCCGCCGACGCCACAGAGCTGTTTTTGAGAATGAACATCAACATCATCACGGGGAGATCATACAATACTACGGCGATGGCACCTTGAGTATCTTCCAAAGCGCTGTGGAGGCGGTGGAATGCGCTATTGCCATGCAAAAGAATTTTCAGACGGGAGAAATAGTCCCGCTGCGAATCGGAATCCACCTGGGTGATATTGTATTTAACAACAATGACATATATGGTGATGGCGTAAATGTAGCTTCTCGAATAGAAACCTTGGGCATACCTGGTTGTATCCTGATTTCTGATAAACTGAACTTTGCTGTGAAAAATCAAAGTTCCATCTCCTCTCAATCCCTTGGATACTTCGAATTCAAAAACATCAAAGAACCGATTGAAGTATTTGCCATTACAAATACCGGCATCCGGATCCCGAACCGGACAGAATTGAAGGGCAAATTGAAAGAAAACAAAAAATCTATTGCCGTTCTCCCGTTTGTCAACATGAGTTCCGACCCCGAAAATGAGTACTTCAGCGATGGAGTAGCAGAAGAAATTTTGAATGCTTTAGTTAAAGTAGAAGGATTCCAGGTGACGGCACGTACCTCTTCTTTTTCCTTTAAAGGTAAAAGCCTCGATGTAAGGGAGATAGGCCGGCAACTTGGAGCAGCCCATATTTTGGAAGGAAGCGTACGCCGGGCCGGTAACCAGGTGCGCATTACGGCCCAATTGGTGAGTAGCATCGACGGCTACCATTTTTTCTCCGAGACCTATGACCGGACATTGGAAGACATTTTTGCTGTACAGGACGAGATTGCCCAAAAGATCGCCAACAAACTCCGGGAGCAATTGGGGGAAAAAGAACGGCAGCAATCACTTGTTGTTGCCCCTACAGATAATCTGGAAGCTTACGAACAATACCTGAGGGGTCTGTTTTATATTAATCAATTGGATGCTCAGGCGGCTATGAAAGCCATCCCGTTTTTTGAAAAGGCCATTTCATTGCAAAGTGATTTTGCGCTTCCCTATGCCTATCTGGCAAGATGCCATTTATTTCTAAGCCTTGGTGGTCGGCAATCCTGGGCTGAAACCCATAGGAAAGGTATGCCTTATATCAAACGCGCCTTAGAACTTGACCCGGATTTGGGTATTACCTATTCCATCCTGGGCAGTTTCCAGGCCTACTGTGAATGGGATTGGCTGGCCCTGAAAAAAACCTGTGAGAAATTATTGGAAATCGGTAGAGGGGAAGCCCTGACTTACCATCGTATTGCACAATACCATGTAATTCAGGGAGATTTGGATGCAGCACTTGCAGCTGAACTGGCAGGACTTCAACTCAACCCCATGTCGATCCAAATCAATCTAGTCCTTGGCATGGGCTATACCATGAAAGGCCAGTATCAAATTGCGAATGACTATCTGGACAAAGTACTGGAACTCGTCCCAAATCAACGTACTGCCCTGGAATTTAAAGGTTGGAACTGCGTTTATCAAAAACAATATGTAAAGTCCATTGCATATTTTAACCAAATGACGGAAATGGGTTGGCAATTGCATCGTTCTACTTGCCTGGGCTGGGCTTATGCCCAAATTGGCGAGTCGGAAAAAGCAGCATATCATCTGAGCAAATTGGAATCATTGCTACAAGATAACCAGCATTATCTTCCTTACCTGGACCTGGCCATTATACATACCGGAATGGGCAATAAAGACCAGGCCTTCTCATACCTGGAACGCGCTATTGAAACAAAGATCGGTGGTGCAATGATGGCCCTTAATGATATAAACCAAGTCTTCCTTTCCTTAAAGTCAGATTCCCGTTATGAAGCTTTGAAAAAAAAGGCAGGACTGACAAATTTGCCACCCTTGAAAAAGGCTTGATTATAGCCACCCCTTGATATTCTGTCAAAATAATGCTAAATTCAGTAAGGCCTGTCTGTACTAGATTGCCCCCCTCGAATACGGCAGAGCATCTTTCTAGAGATCTTCATTCCAAATGTTTTACTATGAATAATCTGGTAGACCTCTCCCGTCGGACAACCCTACTCCTTCCTGTCCTTTTTCTCCTCTTCAAACCCCTGCAAAGCCCTGCACAGCAATGCATGGTATTTCCGCCGGCCCCTTGCGTTTTACCCCCTGGAGAGGCTGTGGACAGCTTCGACTTTTCCAACGGCTTTCCGGCAGATGATACCCTCAATTTGGTAGGAGATGCACATGCCGACGGAGCTGCCATTAACTTGACCCCTCCCGACCTTAATAAAGCGGGGGCTGCCTGGTATTGGCAAAACAAGATCCAGGTAAGACAGCCATTCATTACCAATTTTTCCTTTACGATTGACAGTTTGAGCCCTGGCAATTCTGAAGGAGAAGGTCTTGCCTTCATTATAGCCGCAGAATCTCCTTCGGAACTGGGCGGTGTTGGGGACCAACTTGGCTACGGAGGTATTCCCAACAGCATTGCCATCGAATTCGATTACAGACAAAATTCCTTTGATCCCGATACGGGACACGTAGCCGTCAACACCATGGGGTCATTACCCAATTCCCCTTCGGCATCCATTATTACGGCTTCCCTGAATGGTGATGAGGTAGATATTGAACTGGAAGGGGGCAGCCATTCAGTTTGTCTACTCTACACCGGTGAATGCCTGATCCTGTATCTCGATGGCCAAAACGTGCTCAATGACTTTTTCCATATCCCGACACTGATTGATATAGATACCACTGGTGCCTATTTTGGTTTTACGGCCAGCACCAGTTTTGGGCACGCCCGTCATAGGCTGACTTCCTGGACCTTCGCCGGTGAATTTTACAAACCGGACCGCCTCAGTTGCCAGCCCGGATTTTACCAGGTCATCAATCAACAGCTTCACAAGTACAATTCGCTCACGCAAGGCTACGATGCCATCGGACTACCTAAGTACGATGTCACCGCTTTGGGCTACAGCATAGCCGACAGTCTGATCTACGGTATTGACAACGAGACCAATAGCCTGGTCTTTGTGGATGTCGTACAAGGAACCTGGGTGAACCGCGGCAAAGTGGAAGGCTTATTTTGGGAATCCTATGCTGGCGATTTTGACGAGGAAGGCAACTTCTACCTATTCAACAATTTTGGTCAGTTTCCCAATTTCCTTAAAATAGATATCGACGACCTGCCGCTCACTGCGATCACCTTGCCCCAATTAACCGGTGACCCCGTACAAAATATGGCTACAGACATCGCCTACTCCCCCAATGACGATGTGTTCTATAGCGTGACGCTCGACGGGGATTGGCTATTGCAGATTAGCCACGACTCGTCTACCATTTCCAGAAGGGAAATCACTGGCCTGCCCGATGGCAATTATGGAGCCGTCTGGATAGCTAACGGCCGGGAAATTTACGTATCCGAAAATGATGACGGAGACATCTATTGGATCGACCGTATCAGTGGCATTGCCTATCTGGTAGCCAAGGGCAGCCCCAAAATGAACAATGATGCTGCGAGTTGCCCCTTGCAGATTGCCACCATCGAAGCCCAGGGAACCTGTATGGATGGCGAGGACAATGATCTCAACCTACTTCCCGACTGTTTGGATGTGTTCAACTGCATTTGCGATTGCGGTGACCCACTTTCCGGCGAGGAATATCTGTTTGCATACAGCGACTTTTTCTTCGACGTCGAAGGCTTGCAACTAGCAGGGTCAGCCGACACCGTCGGCGATGTGCTGCGCCTCACGCCGGAGGGCAATTTCCAGACGGGAGCTGCCTGGTACGTGGAACAGGAGGTACGGGTACAGGACGGATTTACTACCTATTTCAATTTTCGGGTATCAGACGTAGGTTCTTCGGGTGATGCCCCTGAAGGAGGTGAGGGTTTGGCCTTTGTCATTCAGGCTACCCCTTATGCCGTACCAGAAGGGGAAGGCGGCCCGTCGATGGGATATGGCGGGATTCCCAATAGTATTGCCATCGAATTTGACACCAAAATAGACAACTGGGATCCTCCCTTTCAGCATGTAAGCATACAAAGCAATCCCATCGGCCTAAGTAGTCCCCATTCCGACTATACCATTGGAGAGGCAGTGGCCATGCCGCCCTTTAGTGACCAGTTTATCCATCAGGTAAAGATTCATTATGAAAATCAGAACCTGGAGGTGTATGTAGACGACATGTCTACGCCGCTGATCTTCACCCCCATAGATTTACAAGAGACGCTCAATCTTGGCAATACCGGAGCTTGGATAGGCTTGACTGGCGCCACCGGCAATCTGGACCACTGGGAAAATCACGATATTTTGTGCTGGAAATTTGTCGGGACGCCCTATGAAGAGGCGCCTTTCGCCTGTGAAAACGACTTCTTTCTCTCTTTTTTCGATGATATAGGGAGTTACGATCCGGCATCGGACAGTTTTCCCGTCCTGGGACCTCGAACCGTTAATTTGCAATCTATCGGATATGATCCTGAAAGTGGCTATGTCTATGGTCTCATGAAGGATCTGGATGACCTGATTCGCATTGATCGGAATCGCAATGAAGTGGCGATTACAACCGGGCACGCCCTGGACGATTTTTACGCTGATGTTGGTTGTGTCGGCCCCAATCAGGAGTATTATACCTTGGATTTTTCGTTTAACCATTTTATCAGGATCATTCCGCGTCCTAGTGGGATTCCGACGGAAGCCACCTCTACCTTGAGTGCCCCATTTGCAGTAAGGGTGGGAGATATCGTTTACGACCCGGCGACGGAGGCTGTATACGGCGTAAGTAATGATGGTTACCATTTGATAAAAATAGAGTTGTCGCCCTTTGTCGTGGCCGAATTTATCCCCTTGTCCGGTCTGCCGAATAGCAGTGCCGATGCTATCTGGATGACGGCTGAAAGAGAGATGTATATGATGGAGAGTAGCGATCACGACATCTATTTTGTAGACCGCGATCAGGAAAATGACCGTGCGATCAGTTATAAAGTGGCCAGCCCCAATGGGATATACCCGTTCAACGACGGTGCCAGTTGTCCCGACGCACTGGCTCCTTTTGAAATTTCTCCAGTTGGCTGTAATGATCAAGTGGACAATGATGGCGACGGGGATATTGATTGCGATGATTCAGAATGTTATTGTTGCGAAGTGCTGGAGGAACCGACTTTCGGCTATACTGACTTCAGCGATACGGATCACCTCTTATTCGGGGAAGACACAGAAGTTGTGCTGGATGTTTTGAGACTCTCATCCGACGTATGGAGCGAAGGTAGTGTTTGGTATGATGAGAAAATAGCCGTCGGGAATGGTTTTGCCGCCTCTTTTACCTTCCACTTTTCCAATGGACAGTTTAACAACTATGAACCTACCGGCATTGCATTGGTTCTCCACAACGAAGAAGAAGCCGTTCAAAACGGCGCTGTAATGGGCTATGACGGGTATCCTAATGTAGCTATTGAGATCGATCCTTTGCAGAACCTACAAGAGCCATCTGAGAACCATATTGCCGTACATACCCTGGGTCCGAATGAACCCAACACTTTTCAGACGCATGCTACGGTGGCAGTAGAATCGATCCCGATCAACCTGAAAGATCGAAAGACCCACCAGGCCCGCATCTATTACCAAAACAATAAACTGTTGGTCTTCATGGATACTTTTCCGGAGCCTCTCCTAGAAGTTGAAATAAACATTGCGGACAGCCTGAATTCGAGCGATGCCTGGATCGGACTTGTTGGATACACGACTTTTATATGGGCTCATCATGACATCCTTTGCTGGGAAGTACAGTCTGGCCAAGCCTTTCAACCGCTAAGCCTATTCATGGCAGCAGACAGTATCTCCTGCTTTGGCGCCAACGATGGCAGTATTCAAACGTCTGTAGTAGGTGGACTGGCCCCTTATACCTATCAGTGGGATTCGCCACTGGCAGAAGGAGCCAACCCCAGCGGACTTCCAGCCGGCAGTTATGAAGCGACCATTACGGATCAGCTGGATCAGGAAGTGACTTCCAGTATTACCGTTGGAGAGCCGGATGAACTTGTCGCCAATGCCCTGGTCGATGCGGCGGTAAGTTGTCACGGCTTATCCGATGGGCAAGCCACCGCTATGGCCGATGGAGGATCACCGGATTATGTATACCAGTGGGATAATCTGGAAACCGGTCCAATGGCGGTTAACCTACCTGCGGGGGAACATACCGTGACCATTACCGATGCCCGCAACTGTACTACCACAGCCACCGTAACCATCAACCAACCAGATAGACTGACTGCTACCGTCAGCCAGGATGCCGGTGCAAGCTGCTTTGGCAGCAACGACGGACAGGCCAATGCTACGATTTCGGGTGGTACCCCGGATTATTTCTATAGCTGGGACAATGGGGAATCAGGACCACAGGCTACTATGCTGGCTGCCGGCCTCCACACCGTGACCATCACCGATGCTCACGATTGCCAAGTAGTGGAATCCCTCACCATCACGGAGCCTGAGCTGCTTGAGCTTACTGCCATTCCCATTCAAGGAGTCAGTTGTTTCGGTGGCAGTGACGGGCAGATCGCAGCAGCCGTTTCCGGCGGCACGCCAGCATATGCATACGCCTGGGACAATGGGGAGAGCACCCCAACCGCCGTCATGTTAAGTGTCGGCCCCCATCAGGTGACCGTGACGGATAACAACGGCTGTATGACATCCGTGGAAGCTTCATTGACTGAACCCGAGGAATTGACAGCCCAAATTACTTCTAGTCCTGAGAGCGACAACAACCAGGACGGAACGGCTACCGTTTCCATCAGTGGCGGCACTCCGCCCTATTCATACCTTTGGGATGCTGACCCACCACAAACCGATTCCATAGCGGTTGACCTGGAAACGGGAGCATACACCGTCCTTATTACAGATGCTAACGGTTGCACCTTGGAACAGACGGTCGTAGTTGAGCAAGTAGTAGGGACCCATTCCCTGCCCAAAGGCCTAAATATTTTCATTTCTCCCAATCCCACCGATGGATCATTGGCAGTTGAATTCAGCAGATTGTTGGCGGGAGCAATCGGATACCAGATCTTCACCGACACCGGGAAGCTGGTACTGCAAACCAAAACACAAGTCATGAGGGTTCCAAGCCATCAAATAGATCTGTCTTCCTTTGCCAGCGGCGTGTATCTTTTGAAAATTCATGGCCCCAACTGGCAATATGCTGAGAAAGTGGTATTGGTGAAATAATGAAGTTGATTCATCTTTCAATGTTTTGATCTTTATTTGATCTGGATCGTAAGAATGATGCATCCCCTACAGCTCTAAAACTTGCTGATATATCATTGATTATTGTATAGGCTAATGCCCAATTGTTCAGCCCTGCCGCGGTAGTGGCAAGGCTCCTCAGGGCATCAGCCTGAGAGAAGGCATCCTCGATTTGCTCGGCAATTTGTGCCCCTCTTTCCAAATACCTGAGGGCTTCTTCATCTTGCTCTATTTCCCCAGCCCGCTTTTCCATCCAACAGCGGGTGGAGGCACCTCCTTTAGGAAGCCGAGAGGCAGCGATGGGCAACTACACCTTCCTCCTCGAAGCAAAACCCACAGCCCACCTTCCCATCCAAATACGCGGGCGGACGCCCCTCCTTCAGGAGGCCGGGAGGCAGCGATGGCCAACTACTTCAAACAACTTCACTAAATAAAAAAGCCGTAACTCACAAACAATCAGTGAATTACGGCTTTTAGCTTTAGCAGCCCGTACGGGAATGTAGCTGTTTTCACAATTCGTTAATAATCAGTAATCAAAGCACACAGAATGGCTGAACTTAGAAACACCTTAGAAGGTCATTGCTTCTCCCCGCTAATCTGAATCACATATTTATCAAAAAATCCAGTGGCCTCCATCCGTAAAGTCAAGCTTAGGAGATCTCCAACAAACTGGCCCTCCCCGGTCATTTTGTACGAATCACCCCCAATATCGATGATGTCTTCCGGAACGGTGAAGTTGCCATTTTCCCACATGAAGACGGTGTAAAGCAGGTCTGCATCTTTGAAGGTCATTTCATTGGGCTGGCCTTTGTTCACGAATAAGGTACCCGTACCGCTATCACTGTAGCTGCCCCAACTATCCTGACCGTTGGCCTGGAAAGTGTAGTCGTAGCGACCAACGAATTGACCTCTTTCGTCTATAACATCTTTTGAGCAGCCTGTAAATAAAGTAAGCGTCAATGCACAGAATAGTGCAAGGCTGTAAACTGTAGTTTTCATCATCTGGCATTTTATTGAGGATGCAAGATGGAGAAACTAGAATTTCCAAGCAAGGCCATAATTTGAGTAGTAGATAATCATGACTTTTTGACTACAATTCTGCATTATCTAATTTTATGTAATAAATGAATGATAACTGTTTTTTAGTTCATTACCCGAAGGAGATATCGAGTATTAGACTTGTCTAATGGAAAAGACTCATAATGTGTTGTAATCAATGAAAGAACTAAATCAGGATCAACTATAAGACCATTAGGGCTTTCAATATTAATAATTACCCCATTATAATTCATAGTATCAATGAACCCAACTGCATATTTATTGTCAAATTGGTTTTTGGCGAGGTACAATATGTAAGGGGTATTAATATCAACTTTCGATACGATTTCTTTCATGTACTTGCCGGTATCATTACCCCGTTGAGGTTCAAGTGAGATGTCTTTTAGATCTACAGATTTTGAATATCTTACTTGATGTCCACCATAAACTTCACTATTTCTAATTGATGCTGAAATATTATCAATAAAACCCATTCCCTCAGACTCACTGTTGAAGGTTTCATCTCCATAAATGATTGTCACCCCTTTTGACCTAACTGGTACAGTACCAATATCAACACTGGCCTCTATCTGTTCTTCGGATACCTCCATACTGAGTTGCTCTTGTCGTTGCATCGTTCTTTGAAAAATAGTGGTAATGAAATTCTGCCCCAAAACCTCATCTTTCTTTTTTTCATTCTTGAGCAATTCAATTTCTTTTTTTAGCAGCCGAAGTTCTTGGCTTAATCGATAAGACCATATTCCTATCCCAATAAGCAAAATCGAGCAGATTAATGAAATAGCCTTCAGAAAAAATAGTAATTTAGACATAAAGCTCTAATTGCAATTCTTGAATTCCCGTAAGCTTTCTAGTTCTGTTATCCTTAATTCGATGCTATCGCAAGTTACAGAAACATTATCACTTAAGATTTTCTTGAGAAAGTTTTCTGTTAGAGATTGCATTTCATCTGAAGTCACATATTTGTTTTGATTCCTCTGCTCTTTTTCTGAATCTACGTACTCCTTAATTTCTTTGACAGTTTTGTCCGTATCTCGCACCCAGGTGTAGGCAACAGAAAGTGTAGCAATTAAAAATCCTGCAATTCCAACCCACCAAACAACATTTTTTGCTTTTTGAGTCCACCAGTCGAACTTTCTTTCGTTTGATTTTTCTTCCTCTGCCATTTTTTATGGTTTGTTGATCTAGCCCATGGATTGAATCTTAACCAAAAACAGAGCACTGCCAACGCCAGACCTATCTATTAGAATTACTTGTCGATACTATTGTTATTCCTTGGCTATCAAATCCTCGGCAGTGTAATCTGTAGTTCCCGTTGGCCTAAGAACACTTCCTGCAAACCCTGGATAGCCAGGATGTCCCGGATAACCAGGGTAACCAGGGTAGCCGGGATACCCTCTATAAGGGAAGTTGTTTAATTTGTAGAACCTATTGGAATTGAATATGGTACCCAGGTAGTTCCCCTTTTTATCAACCGCATGCTCATCATTCCACGGAAACCATCCTATCCAGTGAGACCTAGAACTATATAGGTATCCTTCAATCCGAAAAGCAATCCATTTACCACTTGAATCAAAAAGGTATTCAGTCATATTTGACTTCATTTATTGCATTTACTGAACACAAGTAAAAGACACTCCAAGTTCTCGTATGAGATCAAAATCGTTAATACATTTAATGCCCATGTTTTCACAGACATTTGGAATCTTTATTCTCTTATTGGTCCCTAAAGCTTTCGCTTCTTTAGTAACTACTGTAGCACCTACTGCCATCGCATGTGCAATTACCCAAGGATCGGCAATTGACCTTTGTCTTGTACTATCTACAAGCCTTTTATGGATGGGGTTCGTGTCATAGATTTCTCTAAGGCATTGTGTGACAAGTTGATCTATCGGCCGAATTAAATAGGAGTGCTGATTTAGCCATTGATTTAAATCATCATCCGTTTTTTTGATCTCATCGCCAACTAAGTCTGTAGTAAATAATCGTCCTTCTTGACCAAGTTTTGCCATTAAAGCCCAATATTCACTGCAAAAATCTGGAGCGTAATACTTATTCCAACCTTCGATGAAAACATTCGCGTCTAAACAATATGTCATACTAAATTAGATAATTTGAGTACTCATTGAACTTGTTGATCTTGACGCCCAATAAGTTGCTAGCCTGAGTACCACTGATAGTTCCATTCCTGTAAAAATCTATGACTAAGTGAGAAAAAGCTCGCCCATGTCTTTTTGCTGTGGTAGCGTAGTAATTACCACCTGCGGGCTTCTTTTTTTCTATTCTTGCTTTGTTGATAGAACTTATCCTTTTGATCTCTTTATATTGCGTATATGGTATCAAATTCATTAGTAAGAGCCTGGTCCAAAGTGCTAAAGGACTTACGCCGTACCCACGCGCCATTTCTTTTACCAATTGCGGGGTAAAACTATTTACTCCAAAGAAATCACTGATGATCTGCTCCTCAGGCATTAGTACCTCAGCAACTACCTTGTTACAGAAAAGTTCTGTTGCGTCATACTCATCCTGATGTTCTCTGAATTCAACAAAATGAGCATCTGAAACCCCACTTTCACTGATCCAAATATGGACGAGTTCATGCACTAATGTGAATAACTGCGCGGGCTGATAATCTCTGCTATTGATATATATAAAAGGGGCGTACTTATCGCTTATTGCAAATCCCCTTGCCTCGTTTACATCAATAGCTAAGTGTGAATGATAACTTCCGAATTGTGATACAAAAATGCCACAAGATTCAGCCTTTTCTACCCAATACCTAATGCTTGGGTTGCTTAAAGAATTATCAATACCTAGCTCAGCAATAATATCCTTCGCAACCTCTTTGGGGCTATTGGATCTTCTAAACCTCCCTACAAATGAAAGAGGTTCCTCGCCTAAATCTTGAAGAATCTCGCTGATCCATGCTTGTTTTTCCTGTATCTCTCTAATCGTGAATATTAAGGCAGTGCTATAGTCTTTCTTATTTGATTTGCGTCTAAAGTCCTGTATTAATTGGAAGTCTTTTGGTGGCTCTGGCAAAAAGAAACAGGCAAATGGACGGCGATACTTTTTGGCTAGCTTCATTGCCTGCTTGATAGTAGGATAGCTTTCTCCTGCTTCCCATTCAATTATCTTCTCTACTTTGCAAGGAATATGTTGAGCTGCTTCTAATATGGAAATATTAGCAGTCTCGCGTGCCCATACCATCACTTCAGGTGTTATATATGCTCTTTCTACCATTTGACCATACTTAAATTAATGAACTAACATACCTCATTTTTAGAGGTTTTGATTCAGCAATTTATTTGATCATTCAATTCTTTACAAAAACTTGGTGAATCCTGCAACTTCAAAGGGGAAGCTATATTGAACGCGATTTTTTTCCGTGTGAAAAATCTATCTATGCTTATGGTCTAAAAAGGCAGTAAAAACGATCAGCCTCAATATATGTGTTCTTTATTCTACTCAATCCCCATCCTCCTCGCCAACCCCTCACAATGCTCCTTAATATCCCGCTCCATCCGCTGCACTTTTTCCTCGAGCATCCGTGTTTTATAAATCACCCATTTCAAGCATGCATTTTAGCCTCTTTTGAAATGAACTGATCTCATTTTTTGTACCACAATCAACATAATAAAGACCGTACAAAAGATCCACTGCATCTATTTTCATGTTCGAAATCTTAGAAATTACACTTTCTTCAATGGCTTTTGCATCGAAAGTCATTTTTTTCTTGTCAGATCGGCTCTCACCCCTTTCTAACGGGATTTGTATATCGCCAGAACCTCTTTTACCTGATATTACTAGTTGGTTGCCTATAGCTCGATTGTCAGGGATCGTGTCATTAAAGCCTTCAGCATAGAAATGAACGACTAGGTCATATTTACCTGATTTTTGCGGGAAAAACATTAGCGAAACTCGTTCTTTGGGTAGAAGTTTATCATCAGTAAATGAAGAGGTATACCGCTTTGTTTGCTCATCTTCATGTACAATTAAATCATAAGCCTCTTCACAAGTAAACTTATCTGGCATTTCACAACCAAAAAGGATAGAGATCGCAAGAATAACAAGAGTTCTAAGTGCCATAAGACTGTCTATATTTCCAATTTATCAGCAATTTCGGGCGCTTCTTTTCTGACAATATTCTTTATCATCTTAAGCTCTCTCTCCAGCATCCCTACTTTGTCTTTATACATCGATAGCAACTCCTCCTTCAACATCTCTTTCTCCAGATCTTCTTCTTTCTCTGGCTGCACAGGAGCCTCCTGGTCCAAACCACTCTCCCCCTCCCCCGTTAAGAACCATCGCATATTTAATTGAGGGTAGGCTTCGGCGATGGCCACTAGCGTAGGGCCACTAATATGTCTATCATGCTTTAAGGTTTGGCTAATGGATTGAGAGCTAGAATTGATCTTTTTTGCGAGGTCTTTCTGTTTGCCCTCAAATTTGACTAGTACCTTAAGTCTTTGAGATATAGACATAAACACTTTTAAATAATAAAAATGTAATAGAATATTAACTTTTAATGTAACTGAATTTGATTATATGCCGTAAAATTCACTATATTTGAATCATAAACAAACAACAGTTACAATCTGAAAAATCAATATCTGTTACATGGATACTATGTATCTGTAACGCCAATATATGATTTTTAAACAACAGTTACACGCTTAAGGATGGAAAATTGCAGGTGAGAACAGTCTGATCGAGGGGCAATCGGAAACATAGCGACGGATTTTAGTGATTGTTCACGCCTCAATATAGCGTTTTACAACCATATATATCCCCCTTAAAAATGTCAAGTATGAGTAATTTAGAGCAATTCGGAGAGCACCTAAAACAGGAGCTTTCATTTCAAGATTACCAAACACTCCCCTCTTATCTAGGCATCACGCAGTACCGCTTTAATCGCCTGATTAAAGGCAAAGACGACTGGTACCTGGATGAAATTGGCCGCATAGCCAAAAAATTAGAGGAAGATCCAGTAGAGTTGATCGAAAAATGGGGCTTAGGCCGCAAATACATCACCCTACAGGACATGGATGGTATTCTTGCTGAGCGAGGCGAAGTACTTCACCGAGTCGTCCACGCCGCCTAATACTGACGTTGCTTCGCAAGTCAGCATTGGCTTCATTACTTGTGTTGACTTGCGCAGCAACGTCAACATAACAATTAAATCCCGTTGTAATCCCCATATTTATGGATGCTGAATACTTACAAGCCCTTAAGGAAAATACAGCCGCCGTACAGGAATTGGTCAGCCTGATCAAAGCCAAGGAAACCCGTTCCGACTGGTTGGACTACGAAGGCGCGGCCACCATCCTGGGTTTGAACATCACCAAAGGCAAGGTACACCGCGCCAATCTGCGCTGGCTGATCCAGAAGGGGTTCATTAAGCAATTCCGCCCCGGTCGCCCCTATCGATTCTACCGCAACGAACTAGAAAAAGTCGCTAAGAAAATCGCCACTGGTGAGATTGGTCACATTGGCAGAGCATAAAGAAATCGTCGTCGTCAGACGGTGTCTAAGCCACCGTTTAAGAGTTAGAGAGGACATCTACTTCCTTGGATTATAATTTGTTGGATTTAGCGCTCACAAGCGGTGACCCCATCACCGCTTGTCTGAGCGCCTTAAACTGGAGTGAAAGGTTGATCCAGGTTCGATTCCTGGCATTCCACGAAACGATAACGAGAGCTTCGGCTCACCTTCCGAACGGTTCCGACCTACGATTTGGAAAGGAAACATCAGTTCTCAAGCTATTGAAGGGGGAAACGATGAATCAAGTCGGTATATCAAACTACCCGTTACATAGCTGACGGCTCGGAAAGACGAGCACCTTTAGAATAAAGTATCAGTAAGTCCCAGAAAGCTGGGAAGATAGCTGCACCTAATCCTGGAGACACTATGAGCAAGCTGAGTCAGACTTCAAAGGGTGAATTTCCTCACCCTTTGAATAGGGTTAGGTGTTCTTACCGACCTGGTCAAGGGGTGACTACCCTCACCCCTTGCATCCAGGTCACCTGCGGGTGGTGAGTGGCACCAAGTTGGGTTCGATGCCCTTCACCCGCGCATAGTGTTTGTAATGTCTTAGTTAAATCAAGGTGGGGGCTTGGCCCCTGCTTTTTCCTGAACGGCACCCCCAGGGTTCGACTCCCTGGCAGGAAACGAAAACGGCAGTGTTAAGCTGCAAATCGGGGCGTAGTCCCAGGGCTGCGCCCCCTGATTATAATTCACGAAATAAATAGACACCCATGTGCAGATCATTGTACCACATCAAATGGCGCAAGTCCAAACAACTACTTGATGGCTATATCGATCGTTACAATGCCGACAAACCCCTCCGGATGCAGCTTCGAGCCGCCCACAAAGCCTTAGCACAGCACCTATTGTTTCTATACAGCGCAGCCATAGCAAGAGAACAGGCCTATGGAGGAGGTGTCCACCGGGCATCTCCCCTACCCTCCCTACGTACCAACAACGCCCAGCTAGCCGATGCGATGGGCTGTGACGAACGCACCATCCAAAACCACAGAAAGCGCCTTAAGGCCGCAAAAGTCATCCTCAAGGAGGTCTTTCACGGCTCAAACGCCCAATATGAAATGCAATTGTCCCCCTCCATCATCCATATTCAGGAAAGCGGGGAGCCAGCCAACGTGATCCATCTTTTCCAACAAGGTGTAAACGCGGCTCCTCCCCCTTCCGCCGCCGCTCCCTCAGCGAAAACTTTTCGCCATACAGTATCCAGTAACAGAGAACAGGTTACAAAAGAATTAATAGAATTAAGCGGCGTTGATTCTCAACAAGTCACTGATTTTCAGTCAAATGAGTTGGAAAAAGCTGTGGAAAAGTCTGTTAATAAGTGTGCACAGCCCGAAAATCTTGTTGAAAACCAACATCGGGGCAGCATACCGGGTACACAGGGTACTGGAGCAGGTTACGAAAACGGCAGCGCAAGCCAGGAAACTACCCCCCAGTTGCGCGGCACCCCCCGTAGCGAAGCGCAGCTGAGCGAAGTCCCGAACCGTAGCGTCGGGACAGGAAAAACGAAGGCGGAAGGCGGAAAAACCGCCCCTAAACCTTCAACTTTAAACCCTAAACGGGGGAATCCATCGACCATCGACCATCGACCGACAACCCCTCCACCGCCACCGCCATCGACCATCGACCAACAACCTACAACCCCAACTCCACCGATACCGGATCCCAACCATCCCCCAAAAACACTGATCGAAGCACTCAAAGGCATAGACTCCAAAATCACATCCTCCATCCACCGCCACGTCCAAGTCATCTGGACCTGCGCCCTCCTGAACCTCTACGACGACAAGTGGATCGCCGACGAAGAAGCCGAACGCGCCAAGGCCGTATTAGCCGAGTACTTCATCTACACCACCCCCGATCGCTTCCCCGCCGGCGCCGCCGAGATCATCGACCGAATCATGCTCGTCCGCGGCTGGATCGAGCGCGGCCAGGCTAAGGGAGAACGACGATGGGTACCCCTACCGGCCATATATTTTGATTTCAGGAATAAAACGGGCTTCACGGCCACCAAGAAGTGGTTTAAGGGCCACATCAAAGCCAAAGCAGACATGAAAGCCAAGGAATTAGTCTCCAAGGCTGTCAAAGAATACCTGCGCGCGCAGGAACCAGGAGCCAAGATCGGCCCATCGGAAACCTATCGTCGAATCTCCCAGCGCCTCGGCAAGTACGATAGCTGGCTACTCGACAGATTCCACGAACAAATAGCAAATATCCATGCAGCAAACGCACCGCAAAGCACGAAGGCGACGGCCTAACGATCGCAAAGGCATCCACAAATTGGCGGTCTTTTTCCTCGATCACCGCCAACCACAAGGCAACGCTTACTACTACTACAGCACGATCCGACAAGACCAGAACCGCACCGCGAAAACACGATTGAAATCCTTGGTAAACAAGAAATGGCAAGGGCTCGTCAGCTGGGCCGGCCTCTACGTCAACAACCAGTTAGTCGAAGAATTCAAAATCGGAGAAAACCAATGGCAAAGCTTCTGAAAAGTGGCAAGATAGCCGTCAAGCTATCCGCTGAGGTCCAAAATATCCTGCGCCGTGCCATCCAGATTCGGCTCGAAATGGATGTCCTCCCCCACTACCTGGAATATCTGCTATTGGAGGCTCAGGAAAAGCTAGAAGGCGACCACTGCAAATTCCGCAAAAGCGAATTCTTCGCCCTTTTCCACGAAGACAACATGATCTACCTCGATGAACCGACCCAGCTACTGATAAGAGACGCCGCACAGCTACAAGGACAGCCCGTGATCACACCCACGCCTAGTACCCCGTTCATCCCCCCCACCCTTTACGAGAACATTGATTTGTGAAACCATCAAAATTACATTCCATGAAAACCACAAAACTACTCAGCTACTACTTCCTGGCCTGGCTAGGCCGCCGCATTTACGGACTCCGTCTCCGCCTCGAATCCTGGAATAACCAGGTCGACCTCTGGGCAGGCCGCCTCGATCCGGATTAGCCCTCCAAAGCTTCCCCCGCCGTTGTTGGTGTCCCCACCAACAACACGCTTTGAAAACAAAAAAGCCCATCGTGCTATGAGCAAACTACACACGACAGGCTTAATTAAACACTTAACAATCAACAAGATATGAAAATATTTTATTCTTTGCCGGAAAATATGGATAAAGGAGATGTGTACATTTTGGGGATCGTTCGCGTCGGTGTGCTAGGCTTCCTGGCCATATCGAGTCTCACGGTCTTTAAAGGCTTCAAGTCGTACAGTGCCGACTATATGGAAAGCCTCTGGCCCATTGCTGCGGCTACCCTCCTATTTCTAGGTTATTGGGCCTTTTGTTTCGTCCCGGACTTTGTCAATACCATGATCGTTCGTTATATCAGTCGGACGATTTTGAAGGGCACCTACACCGACATCCGGACGATGGTCGTCTTAGTATTCAGTGCAGGCTTAGTCTTCTTCCTCACCCGCTACAGCTACCGAATGAGCCACTTTTCCGCCGACGTGACCGCCAAAGAGATGGGCGGCGAAATAGCCCGCACTGACCTGGTCGAATTCGATAACACTTATCAGCCCCGATTCGACAAGCTCCAGGCAGATTATGATAAGGAAAAAGCCGAGATCAACGCCCGCTACGATCAATTGATCGCCGAGGCCGCTGGAGAACTAGATAATAAGATCAAAGGCGAAGAAACGATAATAGCAGGCTTGGAGAAAAACCGCAAAAAGACCAACACGATTTGGACCGATCAGCAGATCCGCCTGCACCAAAGGCGCATTGCAGGATACCAAAAACGCCGCAAACCCATCGTCTCCCCTATCCGTGCCGATCAGCAAGCTGCCTTGGATGCCTTTAAGGCCAGTTTCGACCTTAAATACACCCGCCTGGAGAATTCCTATACTGTTACCAGGGACACCACCCTCGCCATTGAAGGTGATGCCGGCGCCATCCACAAATCTGAGGTAAGCTTTTTCAGCAGACAGCTATCTGGCATTGCCGGCAATGCCGTCTTTTTCCTCCTCATGCTCACTATCATCCGTGAGATCATCTACGACCGCAACGATATTGATCCCGATCCAGTGTTTTCGAAATTCGATTTTCAGCCCAGCGTCATCATAGAAGTTGTTGCGTTTCCCTTTACAAAGCTAGGCCGAAAACTGGTGAATGCTGTGCGCCGCGGTTACAACAATTTACCAGAACTGATTCAGCGAGAAGATTACAAAGAATTGACTGATCCAGGCCGACGACAAAAAGTCCTGAAACAGAAAAAAGAAACAGTTTCATCCACCGCTGAAACAGGTGACGAAAACACCTTTGAAACTGAAACAGATGCTGATTCTGAAACAGAGGAGAGTTTTGAAACTACAAAGTTTGCGGACCATCGATGGTTTGAAACTATTGACAGCGTATGCACCCGATTAAGGGAGTTGAAACGGACGAAACAACAATACAAATGGAAGCTTCGAAACAAGGTTGGTAAGCCTGAAACAGCCGAAAAACGCATCCGTGAAACAGAGATTGAAATCGCCGCCACCATCGAATTCTACGCCGAAAAAATCGCCGCTGAAACAGCCCTGAAACAAGAGTTTCAAAAACGCCTCCTGAAACTAAACCTGGGCCATCACCTTGACTAAGCCCTAAACCTTAAACTTTCAACCCAAAGTCTCATGAAATACATCACAGGCATAGCCCTCTTCTGGTTCTGCATGATTTTTATGGCCAAAAATGCCCAAGAGGGCAGGGGAACCGAAGCCCCGGTCCTCCTACCGGCCCAATCCCCAGAAATGTGCATCTGCTTCGAATATTACGCCAAGCACCTATCGGTATCCGAGCGCACCATCTACCAAAGCTGCGACCCCGAAGTACTGGACTACAACGATGACCACAGCTTAGAAGTATTCACTCTCAACGTGCCATGCGATAGCGTATTTGAAGGTATCCGCATGCACTTTCCAAAATAAAAGCCATGAGTAGAGATAAAGATCCTTACGATATCCCAAGGCTAATGAGCTTTCTAATCATCATCATAGTAATTGTCAGCCTGATCAAAGAGGGAGTCAATGATGAAACTTGCACAGATGAAGCGCAAATGGAAAGCATGATTCAAGCATTAACCAGCCACAAAGGGATAGTCACCCAGGAAAGCGCCATGGTTTGGCGCGCCTATGTACTGGACTATACCGCAGATGGCTATTCCGCCCATGAAGCCACCTTCGAGCTACTAAAGAAATTCGAAGCCAATGAATTACCCGCCGATTCCTTAACCACTAAACATTAAACCTTCAACTAGAAATCTCATGAAAACCATCACGCAGATCAACCAAAAGATCGACCAGATCAGAGCCACCATCCCTGGCCGAAAAACCAAGAAGCAACTCAACAAGATCAAAGGCCAACTAGCTCTATTAACCCTCCTTAAACAATTCCTGGCCAATAATCCCGATCCGGATGTCCTCACTCGACAATTAGAGCTGGTTGACAAAAAGATCACCGAATACAAAAAGCGCCGCCTTGCAATGGCCAATATGCACCGAGACAACCGCAAAGTTGCCCTTAAGGCCTTAAATAAAGAATACGAGATCACCAAGCTACGCAAACAGGAAAAAGCCCTGGAATACCTACTAGGGGAGTCCGAGCTTAGCGTGTAGCATCCAATATTCATTATCCAAAAAAAGCACTTCTTATGAAAGACAAACTACTCCCAACCCTTTCCACTTTGCATGCAGAGCTAGAAGGCTGGAGTTCATCGATAGAAGAGGCCTTAGCCGAAAATGACACGGGTGAAGTTAGAGATGTAAGGCAAGCTAAAGCTTACGCCATGCCTTTGCTAGACCAAATCATTGAACACTTCCAAGGCATGAAAACAGACCTGGAGAAGTCCTGGAAACAATTCCAGACAGATTATGGAGAGTAGCAAGGGCAAAGGGAGTCATCCCTACGTGCGGGCAGCCGTACCGCACTGTCCGACCGGAGGGAGTTTGCGGTACAAGATTTTTTTGGTCCGTTTTTTTATCGATTGAAAAAAATGGACAAGAGCAATTGAATAGGGGAGCCACGCCCCAGCAACCACAAATAAAAGCAATGATTATGACCTACTTCAACCTCAACGGCACTTACTACGGCGGCAAATCTGGCGCAGGCGTCTACCAAAAGATCATCAACCAAATCCCCCCGCACCATGTGTTTGTGTCCGGCTGTCTAGGCTATTGCGGCATTATGCGCCGCAAGCGGCCAGCACCCATCAATTTCGGGTTTGACCTCGACGAAGAGATTATCCAAAAATGGAATGGGATCCTGCACCCTCCAGGATATCGATGGTACTTCCAGGAGCAAGATATTTTATCTATGCTGGAATCCTTAAGTGATCCAGAAAATCCGATCCGTTCCCACATCGCCTTATTCAATGACCAGGTCTTTATCTACCTCGATCCACCATACCTCCTGGAGTCCCGATCGGACGCCCGCACTCGCTACAAATACGAATTCCTCCCCATGGATCACCAAAGGCTGATCGCCGCCGTCCGCACCCTGACTTGTCGGGTGGCGATATCCCACTACCCAACACCCCTATATGACCAGTTACTGGAGAACGGTTGGCGGCATATCGATTTCCAGGCCACTACCAGGAGGGGCGTGGCCACGGAGTGTTTGTACATGAACTATCCCGAGCCCCAAGCGCTGCACGACTACAGCTATTTAGGAGGGGATTACAAGGAGCGGGAGCGTATTAAGTTGAAGTTTGAGCGCTGGAAGAAGAATTTAGGCCAGCTCACACCTTTAGAAAGGGCGATGCGAGCTCAGTGGATTAATGATATTCAATAGCAGCTATATGAGTAAGAAGTGGACACCTAAAGAAGTGCAAATTCTAAGCGCAGCCTACCATCAAGGAGGATGGAAGGCCGCTCAGGAGGAATTAGAAGCGACTGGCTTTAATCGCCCCAAGTATGGCATTATAGACAAAGCTAGAAAGTTGGGTTTACCAACGCCTATCAACAAGTGGCGTGATTCAGAATTAAAGATACTACGAGAAGCTTACCCAATTGGTGGGGGAAAACTAGCCCATCAATCCTTGCAGGCCAATGGATATGATAGGTCATTATCAGCGGTAAGGGCTAAGTGCAAGCTTTTGAAAATCAAGGCGCACGGCAATGGCCAATTTAAGAAAGGTCATGTTTCCACCAATAAAGGAAAAGGCATGACGAAAGAGCAGAGAGAAAAGGTTAGCCACACCTGGTACCAAAAGGGCCATACACCCGCAAATACGCTTCAGGACGGTGCGGTAAGAACTCGAATCAACAAAGAAGGAAAACCCTACCAGTTCATCCGCTTAGGACCGAAGAAATGGCATTTGTACCATCGTCATCTTTGGCAGCAACACCACGGCGATATACCAAAGGGCATGGTCGTCTATTTTAAGGACGGCAACACGCTGAATTGTCAGATAGACAACCTGGCGATCAGATCAAGAGGAGATCATCTACGCAGCAACATCGAGATCAATGGGGGATGCCCCGCCAAAAGGCTTACCGATCGCTACATCAGAGCACTACTCGTACAAAGAGGTATATCAGAAGAAGTGATCAATGAGGAAATGATTGAACTAAAAAGAGCAGAATTATTACTTAAACGAGAAATAAAAAACCATGGAAGTCATTCGTGAACGTCTATTACCCATGCTGGGGCAACACTATAAATACAAGGGAGAGATCTATTTTTTTCAGGGGATTGAGATCAAAGGGGAGGAATTGTATTTACACACCGATAAAAAGCCATTCATCTTCACAAACCGAGCCATTGCTGGCTTCTTCATGAAAGATTGCGAACCAACCCAAGTGCTGCCGGCTCCACCTAAACCCAATCCTAATGATGAAGTAATGGCGGAACTGAAAGGAATGATTATGGATAACATCCGGAAAGTACGAACAGATCCTGAGTACATTCCCCAAGCCCAGGCCATGGCAAAACAAGTCCAGACCTTGATTAACCTGACTAATCTGGAGCTTAATATTCAAAAGGAAGCTAGGAAGTAATTGAACACAAAATATTGTAAACCAAATCTTTCAGCTATGAAAAACGTACTAAAACTACTGCCTTTAGCCCTGCTAATGGCCTGCGGGACCATCAAAGGCCCCACTACCGAAGTATTACCTCCTCCAGAGCCAAATTTGATCACCCTGGAGGATATCTACAAACCTTACAGCTACACGGCTACCGTCACCGATGTCTACGACGGCGATACCTTCACCCTAGATTTCGAAATTGGCTTCAGCTTACGCTACGAAGATGTCATCCGACTAGCTAGGGTGGATACCCCTGAGCTAAGAGGGGAGGAGCGACCCAGGGGCATTAAAGTCCGGGATGCAGTAGAGGAACTTATTCTTAACAAGCGCGTCATTGCTCAGACGGATAAGGATGATCGAGGCAAGTATGGCCGCCTCCTCTCGGAGATCTATTTCCAAGACCTGACTTGTCAATGCTGGATAAACCTCAGCGATTATTTGCTGCAACGAGGCATGGCCGAACGGTACTAAGCCTTAAGGCGGGTGTTGATCACCCGCCGCTGTATTTCATTCACAAAGAACGAATAAAACATAAACAAATAATTTATAAAAAATTACTAATTCAAACATTTAAAAACAAATTGTTTTATATGTACTTTAGCATGCCCTCAAGCGGTGAGGTTATTCACCGCTTGAGTAGTCAGCACCGATCAAAGACCAGCAGGGTAGTTGTTCTACACAAACTAACCCTATGCAACACTATCAAATCTCTAAAACGGAAATAGAAGACCTAACTGGTGGATTAACAATAGAGGAGCTGATCGAGTCAATTGATCAGCTTTTGTTATTTGTACTTCTCAATGCCCATCAATTAGATATGCGAGACACCAAAGATGATTTATGGGGCACCTACATGGCCAGAGCAGTATTGTCTAAGATGAAGGAAGAGGTTATGGAGTGACCATCTGGAAGATGCCGTAGTGGCTACCGTTGTTTTTAGCCTTGGCCTTTCGAAAGGCGGCATTGACTTTGCGCTGTGCTGCGATGATTTTCGTTGCGCTATCTGTGTAGATCCTTCTTTTATCAAAAAGTACGTCCGTAGCGCCTATAAATGCCGTAGAGTAGTATATCCAGATCTTTTTGGGCACATCATCTGGAGCATGGCACACAAAAAATAGATCCATCATTTTGTGTCGAAACTGGGAGCACAGCCGCTTAAGGAATATCTGGCTATCCACGTTGTTTTTGACGTACTCTTTGCAATCGTCGAATAGCAAATTCTTGTTATGGATATTCCGATAGATGTGCTCAAAGGTATCTTCTCCGTGCTGATCGAAATAAATCTGCTTGATACCCTTCTTAAAATCCCAGGCTTTTGGATCAGCCGGATCAATGACGGGGTAGGGCCGCCATATCTTGGGCGCACCATTGGAAGTGACCACTACCGTTGGCCGTTTTAGGGACTTGATAACCTTCTGAGCCAAGTAGCTTTTGCCTGTCCCATTGCGCCCCATTATAATCGTTACCTGTGCATCCCTGTGCATTAAGCTGGATTTTCTTGGTTACGGGCCTTTACCAGCCGTTCACGGCGATCTTTCATAGCCTTGTTGACCATTGGGGTGTAACCCATGACAATGGCCGTAGCTAGCATCCATTCCAGGCTGAGCCGCATCTGATATTTCTTAACAAGCGCTGCCGCAATTTCTACCTCATAATCATCTGCCTTGTTGCGCACCTTCCTACGCCGATATCGGTCCATATCCATACCAGATATCATCGATAGACTAAAGGCTAGTCCTTTGTCCAATTGGATCAGCATAAACTCCGCTGTTAAGCGATGTTCTTCCGAATAATCCAAATAGGTGGCCGCTTCTTCATCCTCAGGACTAAGGGGGGCATCCGGATTGTCCAACACTTCCGAGTTTTCTTCTGGGTCATTGAAGATAGGAGGGGCCTCAATTTCTTCTACGGGCTGCTTCATGTGTTTAAGGAATCCGCTAAGATCGTTATCGGATTCTTTGGCTGAAAAGAAGTCATCCACACTTTCGGTGGTGTCTACCGGTAGAGCTTCGTTTTTTTCCTCTTTCATTAGCTATTTTCCTTAAGGATTTCTTCGATGGGATTATCAGATACGGTTCGGGTGATTAGCATGCCCTCAGTCGTCTTTTTCATGACGCAAATGGCCATAGTGGTTTCTTCGCCTTTATTAACAATGACAAAGGCTGCTTTTTGCTCCCCATCCTTAAGGATTCCACCGTCCTCAATGGGCATTTCCATCATTTTAAGGGTGTCGCCCAGTTGGGGAATGAACATCTTTACCATACCTGACATCGCATGCATCGGGTTGATGGCTTCCTTAAGACTTTTCAGTCGATCCTGAATGCTCTTTTTCATGTTCTAGGATTGAATATTTGAAAATAATCAGATTGCGTTGGCTGGGAAAGGTTTGATATTTGACCTTGTTCCGGTCCATCAAATTCCTTAAGGCATTGCGAATTCTTATCTCGAAGTTCCGTTGGAGGCGGTTATCATCATATTGATGGATTTTTAAGCCGATTTCCTTAACGGACAAAGGCATATCCGATTGGCTTAACGTATCTCTCACCAATACGATTAGATATGTTCCATAGAATTCAATCAAAAGAATTATATTTGTAACAAATATACCTATTTTGATTATATTATGGCACTTAAGATAATATCCAAAAGCATCTCTGAGAACCGCAAACGAATGGATGCCTCAATTAAAGTCACTCCATTTTGGACAAATGACTACGAAATTTCCTTAAGGATTTTAGCCAGAGAATCGATTGGTGAAAATCAAGAAAGGGAATTGTTAGAAGAGGTCGTAGAAAACAAAAAAAAATGGAAAAAAGGCAAAAAAAATCGTTTCCTACACCTTAAGGGTATCGCTGGAACGGCCTATATCCTCAACGAACAAACCATTGAAGAATGAGCGCAGAAGCCATCAAGCAGTTTTACAATAAGCATTTTTTCCAAAATGGCCAGCCCGTTGCTACCGAAGCCATACTGACGATCACCATCGGCAATGAGGCGGTTAAAGTCGTCGGTCTCAGTCTTTCCCCTAATGCTACCATTGAGGAACTTTTCAAGTCCTACCATAGCTTTTTGATCCAAACGGCACCAAAGGAAGTGCTTGAGGAAGAAGAGCCATCGACGCCCACCGTAGTGGATATTGTGGCCATCAACTATCGCAATAACGCCTATTTGCTGGATGTGCTAGAAAACGAGGAATTCGTGGTGCGCCGGAAGGATACAAATGAAGTGATCAATGCAGACTCTCCGGTAGCTAGGGGAGTAGTTAAGAAATACAGAGAAGGCATCTAAAATCAGACGGTGAATTGCTCACCGTCTGAGTATATCATGGATAACCTATGGCCTCAGCGCTTGCGCTGGGGCTTTTTCATGGGGCCATTGTTGCGTGTCCCCACCAACAATAAAGCAAAAGCCCATCACCAATCACACCAATATTACCGTTACCCTCCATCACACCGATCACCAAACTCTTACCGTTCCGATCTTCCTTACAATATTGTATCAACCAGTACGGATAGTTAAAATTGCCACAGTATTTCTTAATCAACAAATGCCATCAACTATGATGCGACGCAAGAACTTGGTTTCGCACATCAATGCTGGAATGATAAACGGCCCATCTATTATGCCCGTTTCGGGTGTGGCGGGTCAAGGGCTACCCAAGGTAGGCACAGATAACTATCTGGCCATTAAGGTAGACACGACCGGATTAGCAGGACCGACTGATATTATCCTATTTGATGCCTCTCGCGGATTGCAGATCCATGAGAACTATGCCATGCCTTTGGGAGTGACCATTACAGGCATCACGGCGGATTATCAGTTTATCCTCAATGATCTGAGCCACGTCGGGTCTTACTTCGATGTCATCAAGCAAACTATTGATGATGATACAAAGGCGTTTGAGCAATATGCTTACCCTATCGAAGTATACTCTTCCAGTAAAGGTAGTAAGCCAAGACTGCTCAAAACCCTATTTCCTGATATGGGCCTTCACGAAGGGCAATTCCAAAAAGGAATCAACACCTTTTTAGGTGAAACCTTGCTGGACAACCGTATTGCTTTCAAGTACAAGCAATTGGCCGACGTGGTCATGACTTGGAGCTTCTACCAGAAAGCGGAGGTAGGTCGTAAGCAGTAATCAATAGCCACAAACATGGTTTGGGATCATTCAACATATGTTCCGACGAATTTCAATTCGCTCGGACCAGGCTTCGAAGGTGAAGGTTCTAGTGAACCCGATACTTCGGGTAACTTCTGGGATTGGTGGCGACGCAATGGCGAAGGAGCGACGGATATACTCAACGCTGGCTTGTGTTCCATCAATCCTAGGAGGGCGGGCTGCCCTGGTAGTGTCAACTACTATCCGCAAGGAGGCAGTTCTAGTGATCCCAACAACCAAACCGTACTGTACATCATTGTAGGCCTGGTTGTACTGATGTTATTCATCCTAATACTGAGAAAATGAAGCCATTACTAACGGAGAAGAACACAGCAGTTGGCCAATTGCAGGTCATTAAGGGTGGCAGAGGCATAAAAGCCTTTACCGATCCCTATTCACCGATTACCGTTGCCAAATCCAAGGCAGGCCGGGTGAGTGATACGGCGAGTACCAAAAAGAAGCTATCCGGGCTTTCCTCCGGAGAGAAGAAAACGCTTTGGTACGCAGTTGGTGTATCCATTTTGCTGATTATCCTCTTTGTCATGGCGGTGAAGTACAAGTACATAAAGTTGTAGCACATGGCAAAAGTGAAGCAATGGCTGCCCTGGGTGGCCGCAATCGTAATCTTGTTAATCCTTATTCGGGGCTTTGATATTGATCAGCTACTCGGAAGAGACGTAGATTAAAATCAGCCTTCATAATTCATTTATAATGAAAATTTCTGGTATGAAATGGTATGCATATTTGGGGCTAACCCTTGTAGCCGTTGCGGCCGGCATCTTGCTGGCTGATAAGATCATGGAAAAGCAATCCCCCGCAACTCAATAACATATGCTTGAGGATTTGCTCAAAGATGGAGTTGGCGTAAAAGTCGATGTGCGCATCGATATGGTGTCCGCTATGATGTTAGCTGCGGCTATGTTCATAGCTCTTTTAGGGGCTCTCGCTTTTTACGCCAGATTTAAGTAATCAATAATTTCTAATCAAATGGCTACTGCAATAACGGACAGTTCTATCGTTGGCATCGTATCCGGCGCTTACGGCGACCTCGTAAAACTGGATGATGACCGCGTAGTGGATCTAGCCACCTATCTCAAAGAAACTGACGATGGGGGCACCGATACCATTGTGGGGATTATCAAAGGAGCCTATGATACCCAAGTGCTATTAAGCGATGGTTCTGTCAAGTCCTTAGCTGAGCATGTACGCTCTCCTGGAGCTTTGACTATCTCAGGTATCATTACAGGCGCCTACACTAGCCAGGCCAAAATTGCCGATGGAGTGATTGTCAACCTAGCTGAAAAGGTGAAATCTGATGAAGGTGGAGGCAGTGCATTGGAGGCAAGTTTGTCGCTAGAGGGAGATAATACGGGCGAAACCGCCCCAGTTGTCGATACCAAGCGGATCGAGTACAAGGGCAATGAATATCTACTAGAAAAGCGGGAAGACGATACTTTCGTAGTCAGCAAGCAGGTGGATGTAGATGTCTTTGAGCCTATCTCAGAAAAAGCCCCGTTGGTAAATGCTGTAGTTAAGCTTTACCGCGAAGGATTTTCTGATGATCCACAAAACACCGATACAGATGAATTGGCGTAAAATCACACCTGTCATACTAGTGATAGTGGCCGTCCTGGGGCTTTGGATCAACTATAAGACCCTCCAGAAAATGGAGGGTAAAAAGTGCAACTGTAGCGAAAACGCCGCAACGCCTATTTTATGACTGGGCGAAAGGTATTAATAGTGCTGTTGCTTGTGCTGGCACTATTAGTGCTCACAGCTTGGATCGATCCCCGCCCCAGTTGGATCAGGGATGTACGGCGCAAGCTTCCGGTTCATCCGAATCGCAAGTACAACCGCCGGACCTTATCCCGCATTGAACAGGTGATCATTCACCATAGCACCGGACCCACCACCCAGACGCCATTAAGTATTGCCCAGTATCACGTCGGGCCGAATCATATTAGCAATGAAGGAATTCCAGGGATAGCATATCATTACATTATTGATCGAGAGGCAAAGGTATTCCATACCCAAGATCTGGAAACCGTTAGCTGGCATGTCAGTGGGCAAAATACACGCTCCATTGGCATTTGTTTTATAGGGGATTATGACGAGCTGGAACCCACGGAAATGCAGATGCTCCAGCTCGTGAAGCTGATTCAATACTTGAATCGGAAGCTTGGCCGAAAACTGCAGATTGCAGGCCACCGGGATTATTCTACCAAAACTTGTCCAGGGAAGCACGTCGACGTGGATCTAGTTAAACAAAAATTGAATTACTAGTGAAGATCAGAGCCGAACTATATCTATCGCCTTATGTAGACTGCGATGACAATCGTGAAAATAGTATCTGTGCTGCTGTATGGGACGGGATATGGCTGGCTGAGCAAAAAAGGCACGATCAAGGGGAGGATGAATCTGCTTTGCTGTCGCTGCATTCTGTGGAATTCATACCAGGTGGAGCCGAAGAAGAAGCCTTGGGTATTCAATCGACACCTACCCTGGTATTTCTGGATGATTCCAGGAACATTGCTTTCACCAAACTGACCAAGGGGCAAGTATCTACCGGAAATGTCAAGCGTACCTTTTTGTACCTGGCTTCCTTAACGCCTAGCGGCGTAGATGATACTTACATCGATGCTAATGGTGATGAAGTGGGGCAAAAAGATCTGATTGATATGTGGGGATCTGGCAGGTGGGGTTTTGGCCTGGGGCTAGGCCAAGTAATTGGCTGTCCCAAGTGGATGCCTAAAGCGATTTGCAATTTCCCTTTTTGGATCTTCACGGCGGCCTTAATTCTGATAACACTATTGTTTATCCTAAAAATGCGTAGATAATGGGCTTTTGCATCGGCGGAAAATGGTGTAGGCGACAAAAGTGCAATCAGCGCTGTAAGTCTTGGTTTGGTTTACAGCCCGACCTAGAAAGAGCTTGTAAGAACGCCTGCAAATCGAATACATCCCTTACCAAAGATGTATTCCAGTGTAGCGGCAAATATGTGGACGAACAGGTGATTATGGGTGCCTATGGTTTTGACCCATGTGCCGATAACGATACAGCCATTGATGATTTCCTAGACCCACTTAACACACAAGAACAGAACCAAGAAAGGCTTAAGACACTCATGCCGCTTTTCTTGGTCTTGACGATACTGATTGGCTTAGGAGTATTCTTTTTGATCAAACGAAAATAGATGGCGGAGCAATCAAATGGTTTGAGTTGGGTGGAGGCAGTGGCCAACATGGTCGTAAGTGTAGTGGACGCATTCACCTTTGGCAAGCGGAAACGCTATGACCGCCTTCCGGATTGGATTGACATCACCGAATTTCAACAAAAGGACCATACCACCACCATTATTTCCATCGGCTTAATGGTCGTACTGATCGTGGTCCTTATAGCCATTATGAAATCGCAAAAATAAAGCTATGCCGGGACTCGACGACTTAACAAATGTGACGATACGCGGAAGGCAGTGGGGTGCTTACCATGAGGACGGCGTCTTTGTGGACGGAATTGAAGGGCCAGTCCCACGAGAGGAGTTGTTGCAATATATTCTGGATGAACTCGAAGGAATCGTAGTAGGTCCAGGCCGAGATCGTTACGTCCAGCAAATCGAAGATCAAGCCACCACTACCATTATAGTTACCGAAAACGGTGGCGTGCTGCCAGCGGAAGACGTCTACATCAAACTCAGTGGCCCCACTGGCCCCATATTTCAAGGTGCTGGAGCAGGCAAATATACCATCGACCGCGTTTCTACTCCCAACCGATTAGTATTAGGGTCAGAGCCCATTACCCCTATCGACTTATACCTGGAATTCTGGATCTAAAAAAGTGCTATGAAAACGAAATTGACCATAACCGCCTCTTTGATTTTCCTATGCTCCATGCTGTTCGGGCAAGGTCAATTACCTCCCTGGTTGATCGAATGGGCACCAGATTCCAGTTATGTACTCATTTCTGGCCCAGGCGGTATCTATAATCATAGGTTGCTCAGCTCCTTGGGGCTAGGTGGCGACTCTGAAGCAAATTCCAATTTCCCTTGCCAAGACACTATCGTCCAAGCCAGTCACGGCTTTTCTTTGGGCGACCTCATAGGCCAATCCCCCAACAATGGCCCTTATTTTGTAGGCAACGTCGGCGTGCCAGACAGTATCCCCGTTTGGTTTGTATGCTCGGTAATTTCTGCCGATTCCTTTACCATCGCCAGTACAGGTACCATCGATTGGACCCACGGAAAACTACCCGGTAGGGATTATTTTGCTCAAGATGCCAGCGGCGACTTGGACACCATCCCTGACGCAGACTATACCTTCTTTGGCTTTCGCACCATCGGCACCAATAGAGCTGCCTTCGACATCCCTGAATTAGTGGTGGATGGATCCAGTGGCGGCGGTGGAAGCTCCTACAGCACCACTGCAAGCAACGGCCTTAATGATCAGGACGGGGGCACTGATGTAGATGTAGAGCTGGGAGGCACGCTAGATAAGAATACCACCGTAGAAACAGATGGATTCAATCTACAGATGGGAGATAATACGGGAAATGATCTATCCTATATTAGGACGAGTGCTGCCAATACTATTACTCTCTATGCTAGAGATAATACAACATCCAAAGAATCTGAGGTGTCTGTGTTGGAAACCGGAACGGTCATATCTACGAACGAAGGCACACCGGGCACTTTTGCACAGGTGGATGTTTCCGAACAATCATTTACGTCTGTAGTATCAACTGGCGGAACAACCCAAACACAATTTATTCAAGGTACCACAACATTTACCATGCTGGGCATTCCTGCCTACGCAGACGACGCAGCGGCTGGGGCGGGAGGCCTGATTACTGGCCAACTATACCAAACCACTGGCACCGCATTACCCCCACTCAACGTGGCGGGCATACTAATGATTAAACAGTAAGCTATGAAACGGATTTTTGCGCTTTTTTTGAGTTTGTTTTTCGCCAGCTTGCTTGCGGGGCAGGCGGGGCGGGTGAAGCAGTTAACAGAGATTATTGAGGTAGACTCAATTGAAACAATACTCGATGCTTCTTACAATGAGGGAGCTAAAATATCTTCTTTTGGCATAGACGGTAAGGGAATTGCATTTTATATCGTTCAAAATTCAGCCCCATACACCCATGATAGCATTGGTGTTATCCAAATGCAAAACGGTAAATATGCTGTTCTAAATACTGGAGGGGTTACATTGGTTAGTAATTTTGGTCGAGGCAACTTTGAAAAAGCGATAGCACATGCTAAGTATTTCAATAATCAATTAATTGTTGATGGACCAGCAGATGTGTATTCTAATCTATCAGTAGATACTTTGTCGGTTCAAGTGCAAAGAGGGGGGATGTTTAACCTAAACGGTAATACGCTTACATTTGGATCAGATAGCCACAATAAAGGTTCATTTGAAGCTGGTAATTATAAAATCTTCTCTGACACGGTTGGAGTACATTTTAAAACAGGAATGGCAGTTAAGGCTAATATTATGTGGTGGGGTGCTCAACCCACAGTTACAGGTATATCTGGCCCAGTTGATGTAGGATATGGTAACAATGATTACTCTGCTTTCTTGGACAATGCTCCATATTTTAGAGCAGCAGCCAATGCTTTCTATGAGACTAATCATGGTAAAGGATATATATACGTTCCCTCTGGTCCAAAGAATACAGCATATAGGACAGCTTCCCCTATATATCTAGGAGCAGACAGTCTATTCTTCGGAACTATCAATATAGGCGGCGACAAAGACATGGCTGGTTTTTCTGCTAGGTCAAAGATACTGGCAGATTTCAAAAATGGTCCAGCCATAGGTATTGAGGGACAAAGAGGAACTATTATAGAAAACCTTTCTATTCTTGGCATGAATGGTGCTCATATAGTTAATCAAGTAACTGTAGGAGAGGACTCTATAGGGGCTTATTGGGGGAATTATGGATATGCAGGAATTGACCCGGATTCGATATATAGTGGAGTAGGTATAGATGCAATAGGAGGTACTGCCAGAAAAACTTCGGACGTTGTAATCAGGGATTGTAATATCATGGGGTTCAATGTGGGAGTAATGGTATCTCAGGCTGGAGATCTGCAAGGAGATCTTACTACTATTATCGACAATTACTTCTATGCTAATACTATAGGTATAGGCGTAGGAGATGATCAATCTAGGTCGGTAGAATCATACGCCAACTCTTTCACTAGAGGACATACAGCCTTTAGTAATCAACTTCTAAGCGATCAAGGGGAAGCTGGTGTAGCGGTTACTGGTGGGTGGGTGATTAGTCACTATCAAATTGTATCTGCCACTACAAATACTTGTGGAATATGGAACTTCACTAACGTATATGGTGAAACAAATGGTAGAATAGGAAACTTTACAGGCAGCAATTCAATCCCTTGTTCTCCAATTACCTTTCAAAATTGTGTTATGAGAACATTTTATGGTGCAAATGAAGGGTATCAAAATACAATACCATATTCTATACTTAGCACCAACGGTAATCCTATTGCGTTCATAGATTGTACAATAGGGGTTCATGAACAAGGTCCACCTTATATATTATTTCATAATCATGGGAACACTGATTTGACCTTTGAGCGGTGTATGATAGAGCAAAACTCTAATCAATCTGACGATTTTAACACTAATCAATTGGTGTTTACTTCTAGGAAGAGAGTTAAAATAAAAGATTGGTTGAGATTATCTTATAAATCGCTTGGAAAATCTACTACAGTTAGGGAATATGATGACTACTTTTCTGATGCAAGTTACTACTATATAAACGAAACTATTGATCCTAGATATGCAAAGCTGAATACAGACCCTACTACAATGACAGGATCAGATAGAGAAGTGACCTACGAAAATTTTAATTACGGAAGCAAAGCATTAAATGATTTAAGTGTAACATGGTCTAATGACACAGCTAGTGTCTTACTATTAGACAATAATTTTGCGTTAGGAGATTTGTTTGTAGGTGATATAATTTGGGCTACTTATCCAGATTTGGCGGGGCAAGGTAATGTTCCAGCATTAAGAGTAATCAGTGCTGATAGATCAGCTAACACTTATGAGATGAAAAAACTCAATACTAGTGTTACAGACAGTATTTTATCTAATAATATGGTATTTGTGCCCGCAACATTTACTAAGGTAGGAGTGTTGGCATCAACAGGAGATTTTACAGCAGGAAGCATTTATGTCACTAATGTGACGGATATTGGACAGTGGGAGGTAGGTGATTGGATTTTTTCAGATGAAGGAGATTATGATACTTCAACTGATCCCGTTAGAAATGGATTTACCAGAATTGCTGAGGTGATTAATAGTACAGTCGACACTATTGTAATGACAAAATCGGCTAAAATTAATGCTACTGGCAGATTGATCCATAAACATATAAGGATCAGGCAATCAGATAAGGATTTTCAGCAATTGCCTGGTGATGTATTACATACAGGTAGCGACATAAAAGTATCTGGTAACTACTTGGGGATTGTGAATCCGAAAGGAGGAGAGAATAACGTCCAGTCTGCGTTAGACTCCCTAGCTCTCACCTACTCCCTATTCCCCGCCATAACCTACACCCCCACCGACTCCATCCCCATCGACACCACTCTAAATTCATTTCCCATCACCGCAAGGCTGGATGGCGACACCTTAAGGCAAATCACCTATTCCGTGACGAAAGCACCGACAATAGATCTGGACTTAAAAGTATTGATTTGGGATGGCACGAACTACACCGCCGCTTTCTCCGCAACCATACCCGCCGGACAAAGAAGCATCACGGTATCCGGAGCCGTGGCAGTAGCCACCGACGAACGCATATTTCCCGAAATCCTGACCGATAGCGGAGCTAGCGGACTAGACCTGGAATTCAAGTTCCAAAAGCCCTAACCCTATACTAAATTCCTTAACAAAAGCACTATATCATCATTTTCAATCAGGCTATCATATACCCCCTAAAGATTATACATCAAATGAACGTAGCGAACATGTTGCAGAGCATAACAAAGGAGGCAACGATCTCAATCGGGCTAGCCCTGTCCGTTTTGGCCATCATCATTCGATATGAGACCAGAGTCAACACCCTGGAGAATCAAATTACATTCCATTTGTCTGACCCCAATATCCATCATGCTGGATTCAGTGACTTAAGAACAATAGTAGATAAGCATCAGGAAAGATTTATCACCAAGGATGAAGCCATGATCAGGCTTACCTCGATTCAGGAATCTATTGAGCGGATCGAAAAGAAGTTGGAATAGTATCATACTTCATCAAACCATCAATATCTAGATTGATGCGCACAAACTCATACAAAAGCTATAAGCTATGAAAACAAATAACTGGGACATTCAGATCCCACAATATTTTGCCTTTCCCATCCTGACCAAATCCGACCAGCAAATTGTCGATTGGGGCCATAAATACCTGAAGGCTAATGAGGTCTATGGGAACACCAAAGGAGAAAAGGCCATCATCTTTATCCTGGATACTTCAGGACGATTTGACCACCCAGACCTGGAAGCAAATGCCCTGCACAAACTAGCCAAAAACTTTTCGGACAGCAAGACACTAGAAGATGTACATGGCCATGGTACCCACTGTGCAGGCATTGCGGCCGCCACCGACAATTCCAAGGGGGTGATTGGGGTGGCTCCAGCGGCTTCTTTGGTACCCGTGAAGGTGTTGAATGATGAGGGCTCCGCTGCCTGGCAGTGGGTAGCAAATGGAATTCGATATGTAGCAGATCTTCAACTAGGCGGACCGCTAAAAGATCACAAGAAAATCATCTCGCTGTCACTAGGCGGCAGAAATGGAGCCACGGAATTGCACGAAGCGATCAAATATGCCATCGCCAAAGGTTGCTTTGTGATCGCTGCTGCTGGCAATTCTGGCTACAAGCAAGGACAAAACACTGTAGATTACCCGGGGCGCTATCCGGAAGTCATCACCATTTCTAGTGTGGGTAAGTCGGAAAACCCATCTGTGTTTAGCTCAGCCGGGGAAGAGGTAGACTTAGGTGCACCAGGTGAAGGCGTCTATTCTACGCATAAAAATGGAGGCTATGCCTATTTGTCTGGTACAAGCATGGCCACACCGCATGTGGCGGGTGTTGCGGCGCTACTCTTGAGTTATTTCCCGGATATCAAGACCCAGGCCCAGCTAGAAGAGTTTTTAGTCAAGTTCGCACGGGACGTCTACAACGACGGCAAAGATATCCGTACTGGATCTGGCACCCCGATTTTGCCTGTATACTTTGAAAGACAGCCAGACGAGGAGGAGCCTGGAGAGGAAGAACCAATCCCTGATCCACCTACCAGGAAGGAAAGAAGCCTTGTTGTAGGCATCCAGGAGGAGTACAGCATGTGGTGGCGAACCATCACTGGACAAAAGTTACAAAGGATCTACATCACCGGAATAGAAATTGAGTTACAAACTGATCTATTCAGCCCTGCAGCCATCGACGCTTTGGCGGGTGCAGTAAAATCCTATTTCACTAGACGAGGCTTGATTATCTCTGACGGAAATGATTTTGCTGATGCGTTGTACTGGTCAGGGCGATTCCTAGAACTGATCGTTGGCAAATCCTTAGATGTATCGGTGCTCGAGCTAAGAGGACAGGACGAGCAAGGGCGTAAAATACTGATTCCAGCATCTGCTTACCGAAAAAAACTACGCCACCTGAAACGACTACCGGTAGCTACCTTCCTAGTTCCTGAAAACTTTGAAGATCTAGCTGCTTAATACTAAATCGACCTTAGTATATGGCCCCCCAGCCATTGTTGGTGTTTTCACCAACGATAAGCACTGTATGGCCATATACTATCCATAACACGCATTTTATCAATTTCAAAACATAGCTATGAAAACTGCAAATGAAAACCAGTACGGTATCAAGGAAACGGAGGAAATGTTTGATGCCGTAATCGCCGGGAAAAAGGCTTATGAATTGAGCATCGCCGATGATGGCAAAGTCACCTTCCCAGGCGATATCCTCAACTTCATCGATGCCTTAACCAAGATTCCTACTGCCTTTAACGGGGCCAATAAAATTCCTAAAGAGTTGGGGGATTTGGATCAGGCAGAAATTGATCAGTTGGCCACCAAGTTTGGCGATGTGGTTTATGATGAACGCTATCAGCGTGTTTTCTATGGCCTCACCATCGCTGGTGATGCCATCAAGGAAATTGTGACTGCTGAGAAACAAGCAGCATAGTATATGGGGTAATTGGGCTAGCCTGGATTCGTCCAGGCTAGCTCTTTTATAGCAGCTATCATGACATACCAATCCCTCCGTGACTTCCTTAAATTGATCCCTTCTGGAAAGATTACCATCCAGGAACTGAAAGAGCATTTTGCCAAAGCCGTAGCTAATAAAGACTCCCTTAAGGCAGAAATCACCAAGCTGTATAAGGTGACAGACCTAAAGCGAAAATTCCTCTATTACCGATCTTCTAAAAAAGCTGACTTAGTTGATGATTATTACCAACAATTGATAGGTTCTTTCAGAGTCACCACGGGGCTGATGTCCTATTCCATGTCTGAGTCGTATGAGGAAGCTTTAAAACGAGTTGTAGAGGCCCAGACCCAAGAACAATTAGATCAGTACGTCAAAGATCGTAAGGCTAAAAAAGCAGCCTTTGAAAAAGCCCTTACCGATCCTCAAACCATTGAGGACTTCAAGAAATTCGTGATGTACAAAGGGGCAGACGCCCTCAGTGCCGATCAGGATGCTCGCTACGAGGCTTTGATTGCGGACAGAACTCTAGCCGAACAAGAAAAGCAAGCAAAGACTAAAGCAGCTGTCAAAAGAGTAGAGTTAAATGATGTTGAATTTTCATTACAACAAACCACCCACACCAAAAAGGGGCACGATCTCTGGGTGGTACAGTTATCCCAAAGAGTAGATAAAGAAAAGTATAGAGAGCTAAATAGTAAAGCTAAAAAACTTGGCGGCTATTACTCCAGCTATACCAGAGGCGGCGCAATTCCTGGTTTCCAGTTTCGTGCCGAAGAGGCCGCCCAACAATTCATGTCCCTCAAAGAGGGTAATGTGGATCGAGCCGATAAGGTAGCTCAAAAAGCGGCTAAAAAACAACTTACCGTCAGTGAACGATTGCTGGAAATGGCGGAGAATTGGGAGGAGCAAGGAAAAGAAAAGCTAAATGCCAATCGAAAAACCAATACTGCCCGTAGAGCTAGAATAGCCGCTGGAGTAGAAGCTGATGCGGAAACTAAGATCTACACCGCCAAAGTCCTCCGGAGCATCGCCCAAGCACTCCAAAATCAGGAGATCAAGTATTTAAGCCGTATTGATAGTGCCGTGCAGTTAGATACGCTCAGAAGTATCCTTTCTCGGGCCAACTACGATCGCATGCGCAAAGAAAATGTGCCTTACAGTCAGTGGAAGGCACATTTCGACAAAGATATTGAGTTCGTAACTTATCCCTATCCTTCCTACCATTGGGAACGCCTCCGGAGGCTAGCTAATGAATTAGAAACCATCAGAGGGCAAAAGTTGAGAGCTAGGCGCTTATATAAGGCTGCCGTAGCGGTCAAGAAAGGACAATGGCTGGTTCGCTTCAAAAGGAGTGCTATTGAAGATATCAGGGCCATTATTCCCATCGTCAAAAGTAAAGTGGATCGAGAATGGCTTAAAAATGGCCTAGAGCAATACGATCGCATCCAAAGGATGGGACTGACTAACCTGCCTACCCTTAAGACGGCCCTGCGGGAATACAACCAATATGCCCAAGTATCAGCCTTAAGCCCTGAAGAAGAAAGAGCCAAGCTCATCAAGAAATTAGAGCGGCAATTTGTAGGCAAGAAAATACCCGGCTTTTTCCCTACGCCCCGCCCTTTGGTAATTCGGATGCTTAGCCTAGCTGATATCGATGCAGATGATACGATTTTAGAGCCGTCGGCGGGCCTTGGCCATATTGCGGACATCATTTCCGAAAAACATCCGGAAAACGCCCTCACCGTCATAGAAGACTATTTTGACCTGGCCGAAGCACTTAAGGAAAAAGGATATGAAGTCATCAAAACTGACTTCCTCCAGTATCAAGAAAAGCGCTTTGACAAAATCATAATGAATCCGCCCTTTGAGCGCCTACAGGGTATCGACCACGTTCGCCATGCTTATTCACTACTCAAACCAGGTGGTCGCTTGGTGGCCATCATGGCCGGAAATAAGGGTGAAGGATCCACAAGGCAAAAAATTAAGGACTTCAGAGGCTGGCTGGAGGATATCGGGGCCTACACCGAGGAAAATCCGGATGGCGCTTTCAAAAGTGCTTTTCGATCAACGGGTGTTAGGACCATCATGGTGGCCATTGATAAGGAAGAAGGACAAGGAGGTCCGCCAAAAGACGTACCACAAGAAAAGCCAAAGACACCAGATAAAAGTAGGATGAAGGAACCTTGGCAGATGCGCCTGAAGGATTATGTTTACTTACGAGGTGATGGGTATAAATTTGCGGAAAAATACTACAACGATTTTGTCAACAATGTAAGCCATTGGAGCGGCGATTGGCCAGTCGACAAGCGAACTGGAGGAACCTGGAATATGGACAAAACTATCACACTTCGATATATCAAAGATCACCGAAAAAGTGTCTTGGATGCAATAAAAGAGGGTGAAGAAGTCTCAATACAAGTCCTGAGTGATCAAAAACTAGAAAGAAATCCTGTTGTCGTACTCAAAATAAGGGATGTTCATATCGACGAAAAGCGCTTTCAAAATCGGTCCAAACTCAATCAAGCTATTGTAGATGAAATCGCCCATAATTTTGATCATAATCAATTTGACCCGATAGTAGTTTGGAAAGATCCGAAGAATAGCAAAACATATCTCTTGGCAGGGCATCACAGATTGGCAGGGGTGAAAAAGGCAGGTAAATATCATGTAAGCGCCCGCTGGTTTCAAGGTGATGAGAAAGAAGCCATTACTTACGCAAAAGAACTATCTAATGCCAATCGCACCCTTGAAACGCCTCTAGAGCGGGCTAAGCTTTATCGCCAAAAGCTAAAGCAAGGAGCGTCTTTAAAGGAAGTCAGAGAACAGGTCAAAAAGCTGGAGGGAAAGAACTGGCGCTATATCCTAAACCTAGCGCACCTCAATCCAGATGGGAAAACCATAAACGCCCTGATTGCTCTAGCTGACAATAGCGACAAACTCACCCAACAAAACCTAGAGAAAATAGCCGACTGGATTGGCGAGGCCAGAAGACAGTTTGAGACGCTTACCAATGCTCACGAAGATGAAATGTATGACTTCCTGCTGGATCAATTTCAAGCGAAAAAGCCAAGCATCAGCCGCAAGGACATTTGGATCGAGCGCATCCGAGCCCTAGTACAAACCCTAGACTTCAAACCCACCAAAGCCCTCAACCTCAAACGTATTCAGCACAAGACGACCGGCGAGTCTCAGTACGAAGCTCAAATGAAGGAGCTAGATAGCCAGATCAAGGTGTTAGAATCCAAAAAACAGGAGCTAAAAGACCGCTTTAATAAACCCAGTCATCCACAATATGTATCTCCGGAGCAGGCAGATTATTCCTCTCTCCAAAAAGAAGCCGACAAACAAACCCAACAACTCAATGAGCAGCTACAAGCCCTCCGTAAGCAAAAGCTAGCCTTGGCCCAACAAAAAGGCCAAATGGTCAAAGGCGGCCTAGCTCAAATGGATCTATTTAATGCGGCAGTAGAGCAAGTAGAAAAAGAAGTAGAACAGATTCGCCTGCGTCAAGGAAAGCCAGAAGACAAAGCCAAATCCGCCGATGAGCTATGGGACACCTATGAGCAAGCCTTCACCGAAAAAGACTATATCCAAATTATACGAACCAAGCTCAATCGAGCTCGACAGGATGGCGTAAAAGTATCAGAAGCTGAGGTTATCCAACTGGGAATTATGATCCGCCCCCTCGTACAAAGTTATCGAGGTGCTCTAACGGATATCCTTAGCACCAATAAGCGCGTCCTAGCACCGAACCTAAATAACCTCCTGCGTTGGTCACAAAAGCCTGGCCGCTATGACTTGGTTGGCGTAGATATCGCCGGAGGCACAAAACCAAATATTCTGGCTCGTAAAGTTAAGCGAGCTCGCATCCTAAATTTGTTGGGAATAAAGTAAAATCACTATGGAAAACAAAGATCAAAAATTGAATTGGATTTCTCTGATTGTCATTATTTTGGTAATTGCAATGGGAACATCGCTTGGTATTTACGCAGCGAATAGGCTTATTTAAAGAAGTCTAAGTCTTTTGCCACCTCTGCACTATCTAAACCAGAAGATCGTAGATAGCCTCTAAGTGTTTCTATCTTCTCCCATCCTCCTAAGTCAGCGATGATCTTCAGGTTAACTCCTTGCAACGCGAGGTGAGTAGCCGCACTACGCCTTGCTGTATGCGTCGTCACAAACTTCCATTTCGGTCCCGATCGATCACCCTCACTTATGGATGTGTGGATGCCGGCCATGGCAGCTATGGCTTTTAGTTTTCGATTAGCTTCCTGATTCGTGTCGCCAGATAGATCAAAACCTCTTTTTTCAAGGATACTCCAGGCTTTTTCTCGTACGGGTACTACACATTCTTTATTGGTCTTTTTTTGGAAATAGCGCAAATACTGTTTTCCATTCTTTTCAAAAAAGTCTTTTCTCCGAATCCTTACACTATCACTATACCGGGTCAAAAAATAATAGCTGATTAGGAATCGATCTTTTTCACGGTTGAGTGGCTCGTCGTGCGAAAGATCTAAACCTTCCATTTTTTGGATCTCTGCATCCGTTAGATAGATCTTGTTCGTTTTGACGGGGATTTTCTTGAATAACTTATGTTGAAAGTCAGTATTGTTGTGTAGCCGTTTATCCATGGCCAGGCGCATGGAAGCTTTAATAGATTTGATATGCTGGTTGAAGCCGGGTGTCTTGCAATATCCACTTTCAATGACGAATCGCTTGTAGTTGTCGTAGAATTCCAGATTAATATCATCAAACAGAAGATCACCCAGTTTGTAATGATCGCAGTACTGAGTGACCCGGCGGAGCATAGATTTATAAGATTTACAAGTGGTGCGTGAAATCCCGGTTAATCCATTATCAGTATCTCTGATAAAACCTTGGACAAAAGCAATGAAGCTACCAGATTTTTTCTTTCCCAAATTATGGATCGAGCCACCCTTTAGAAAATGCTGCTCAATTTCAAGGATTTGGCTTTTTAGATTGGCGTTGTAGAGTTGAAAGGAAGGATGTGACTTTTTGACCAGACCTTTATTGGAATCAAAATCTTGTGGCAGGACGGATAGCTTAGTGCGAAGGTATTTCTTTTTGCCATCTACGTTGATGTATAACTTGATATTGCAGGTTCCATTCTTCTTTGGTTCGTAGGTCCATAGAATAGCTTTAACAGTCATAGGGTGGAAAACTTAGAAATTTTGACTTTCCTTGGAAAGATCTTAGAGAAAACGGTTAAAAAAAGAGAAAGGAAGATAATGAAAAACGAAGAAAGGAAGGGGCAAAAAAGCACATAAGTTGCTGAGCACAAAACAAAAAGCCGTAACTCGCAAATAATCAGCGAATTACGGCTTTATTGGCTAGCAGCCCGTACGGGATTCGAACCCGTGTTACCAGGATGAAAACCTGGCGTCCTAACCCCTAGACGAACGGGCCATTTGACAATTTTTTGTATGCTTTACTTTCAAAGCGGTGGCAAATATATAACCTTTCTTAAAAAATCAAAAGGTCTGAGAAAAATTTTCATTAATTTTTTCTGCCGCTTTTGGTACGGTCATAGCTTGCCGTCTGATTTTCAACAAAATGGAGGGGAGAATAGTTCCGGACAGCCCACAAATGGGAAATGGGAAATGGGAAATGGGAAATGGGAAATGGGAAATGGGAAATGGGAAATGGGAAATGGGAAATGGGAAAATATCTATTTCCCTAACTTCCGACAACTTTTTAGCCCTAAAAAAGCACTTTTAGCTCTAATTATTGTCATTTTTACACTAAGTGTGAAAAAAAAGGACGTAATTGTTGATTTTAAACGTGATTTTCTCCAATTTCGCAGCCGAACACAACGACTAATGATTTGAACAACTTCTTCATTAACAAATATCAAGTGCAAGACTATGTCTAAAAAAATTGCTATCAATGGTTTTGGCCGGATCGGAAGGCTGACCTTTCGTAACCTACTACAAAAAGATGGAATCGAGGTTGTTGCCATCAACGATCTTACCGATAATGCAACCCTAGCTCACTTACTAAAGTATGACTCTGCTCAAGGTCCTTTCGACGGCACTGTTGAGGCAACGGATGATGCGCTGATCGTGAATGGTACCAGCATCAATGCTTATTCTGAGCGAAATCCTGAAGCTTTACCCTGGGCTGACCTGGGCGTGGATATGGTGCTGGAATGTACAGGGATTTTTCGTAGCAAGGAAAAGGCGGGCTTGCACTTGAATGCAGGTGCCAAAGATGTGGTTATCTCCGCTCCTGCTAAAGGCGCTGGGGTCCAAACCATCGTACTCGGTGTAAACGATGATCAGTTGGATCGTCGTGCTAATGTCTTTTCCAATGCATCTTGTACGACCAATTGCCTCGCTCCCGTTGCTAAGATCCTGCACGATAACTGGGGCATCATTAATGGGGCCATGACCACGACGCATGCTTATACAGCTGACCAAAATATCCAAGATGCGCCTCACAGTGATCTGCGCCGTGCTCGGGCCGCTGCTTTTAATATCGTACCCACCAGTACGGGTGCTGCTAGTGCTGTAGGGAAAGTGTTGCCAGCCGTAGCTGGTAAACTTTTTGCCATCGCAGTCCGTGTCCCCGTTGTGACGGGCTCCTTGATCGAAGTTAACGTGAATCTAGAGAAGACGGTGACGGTAGAAGAAGTAAATGCCAAATTCAAAGAAATGGCGGAAGGCCCGATGAAGGGTATCTTGCAATATACTGAAGATCCTATCGTGTCAAGTGATATCGTACGCAATCCTCACTCTTCTATCTTCGATGCGGGTATGACTAGTGTTAATGGTAATATGCTAAAAGTGGTGAGCTGGTATGATAATGAGGCAGGTTATTCTGCTCGTCTAGCCGACTTGACCTACCTGATTGCTACAAAATAAGCTATCCAATTTACTGAAACCAGGATAGTCATCTAAGCGTATGTTTAGAATTCCATCAATCGGAAGCCTGGAGTTGACCTAGAGATCAAGGGTAAACTCCAGGCCGCTAGTTTTCCTTCCTGCAAAGCCTGCTCAACTGGGCTTTCCATTGAAATCCATAAAAAGTACTTATTATGAATCTCGATTTCTCCGGCAAAAAAGCTTTGGTTAGAGTTGACTTTAATGTACCCTTGAATGCGGCTTACGAGATCACCGATGATACGCGTATCAAAGGCGCCCTACCGACGATCCGCAAGATCCTGGACGAGGGTGGCGCAGCTATCTTGATGTCTCACCTCGGCCGTCCGGGTAAAAAGCGCAAAGAAGATGGCTCGATCGATGTAGAAAAGTTCACCTTGCATCACATCGTAAATCACTTGGCTGAAGCGCTCAATACGAAGGTCCACTTTTGTGATGAAACGGTCGGCGCTAAAGCGGAGAAAATGGCCGCGGACCTTCCCATGGGAGAGGTCTTGGTCCTTGAAAATACCCGCTTTGAGGACGGAGAAACCAAGGGAGATGAAGCCCTGGCAGAGGCCCTGTCAAAACTGGGAGATGTCTATGTCAATGATGCCTTTGGTACGGCTCACCGAGCCCATGCCTCCACCACCACCGTGGCTAAATACTTCGGCGCCGGAGAGAAAACCTTTGGCTTGTTAATGCAAAAAGAGATCAATAATGCCAATCGGGTCATCAATAATCCTGAACGTCCTGTAACGGCTATTATAGGTGGGGCCAAGGTGTCCGACAAGATCCTTTTACTGGAGAAATTAATCGATTTTGTAGATAATTTAATTGTTGGAGGGGGTATGGCCTTTACTTTCCTCAAAGCACAGGGCGGGACTATCGGCAACTCCCTGGTAGAAGACGACAAGCTGGACCTGGCTCTGCGTCTGATCGAAAAGGCTAAGTCCAAGGGAGTAAATTTATTGTTGCCCGTGGATTCCCGTTTGGCGGATCAATTTTCTAACGATGCCGCTCAGCAAGTTGCGCCCAGTAAATCCATCCCCGACAATTGGATGGGATTGGATATTGGTCCTAAAGCGATTGAAAGCTTTAAACAAACGATCCTCGACTCCAAGACCATCCTCTGGAACGGTCCTATGGGTGTATTTGAATTTCCTAACTATGCCATAGGTACAAAAAGTGTGGCAGAAACAGTAGCGGAAGCTACGGCTAAGGGAGCCTTCTCCTTGGTAGGAGGAGGTGATTCGGTAGCTGCGGTAAATCAAATGGAATTAGCGGATCAGGTAAGTTATGTCTCCACGGGTGGGGGCGCGATGCTGGAATTCCTGGAAGGGAAACAACTGCCCGGTATTGCTGCCATCGCCGAATAGTAAACCGAGCCAGACCATACTATCAACATCAGTTAAGAGGCCAGGCCACTTCGTGGCCAGCTGCCAGCAGTGAGAAGCTGGGGTCAAGGCTGGAAAAACGCCTTACGCGTTCCATCGACCGACAAACCACTAACGGGCAGCCGTTTCTCATGTAGTGTGCTTACGTATAGCCTGCATGTAGAAGTTCTAGCAAAGAGCACCAAAAAGTGGGAAACCGGAAGCCTGCCTGACGTTCGCCAGTACAGACAGGTCGGAAATGGGAAGATAGGCCAACAAGACCTTGGTTCTGCCCTGTCTGCCTGTCTAGCACCAGATATACTTGACGCAAAGTGGATTGGTCAGCATATACTGTACCCGAAGAAGGTTTGGGTGCCTGATGTGACTTCTGTGCAGCCACCAAACCTTCTTCGGCGTCAGTATAGATTCTGGCGAGGTCTACTTTTGACATAAAACATAAGACATGATAGCACTATGCACTATCAACTATGGACCCAACCATGGAGTGAAAAAAGCAAAAAACCATCGACCGCAATACGGCGTGAAACAGCCATTAAACCCCTAAACTGCCACATTCTGCCCACCAACTATCGACCAGGAACCGCCAAACCATCAACCCGGCCTGATCCCGCAAACTCTGGCTTCTGGCTTCTAACATCTGACATCTGACTTTTGACTTCGACTATTCGGGAATGACTTTTTGAGCTCTTTCCAATAGATCATTCATGTCTGGCTCTTCTTTAATACAGTTTTTACCTGTATTGAGCACTAACTTTGCATGTGTAATGATGACACGCTTTTGTTCTTCCAGGCTAACAAACTGGTTTATGGTATCTAAGGCCTCCATTAGCCGAATGATCACCGCTATATTTCCTGTTGAAAATTGCCGAATCTGATTGAAAGCTACGCCGACCGTACCCTCAAATCTGAGCACATTGGCGATGATGCGCAAATTATCCTCATTATCAAATCGGTATCTTGACGGAAATTTTCGCTGAGCCAGTTTGACCAAAGCTGCCGTTAAATTATCGATACACGCGATGGCCGTATAAGGGTCATTAACGCCTGGAGAAAGTGCCCTGGATGCTATTTCTACCATTTGATGTATAGAAAATTCCAGGTCTTGCTGAGCGGTTCGGGTTTTGCCAAGCACAAAATGTCTCAACAGGGTCTGCAAATCGCCCTCATCAATGTCTGCATTAGTATAAAGTTTTCCGAGCGCTAAGCCTTCCACAATGTAAAAGCCAGGCCGATGAGCCAATTCCAGTATACAATCATGGGTGGTTGTATAGTCTAATAGACCAGCGCTATCAACGTATTGCAAATAGCCGTTCCTATTTGCTCGAAGAGAAATGACTTGTTGATACTTTGACTTACTTTCCCCTTCTGCTACCTCTTTCCGTTCTGGAGCGCCCTCTCCGATTTTTTCAGGGAATAAGGTTTCCGCTTGCTGAAGGATCAGGTCCAAAATATCTGAGATCACCTTGTCGGCCTGAATGCTTACCGCTATTTGATGGATAAACACGATTAGAAGAATTATATTCAGCATGGCCGCCACAATAGCTACAAGAATAGATAAGGATGGCATAAAGACCAAGTTATCGTTGTCCTTGATGGTATTTAAGATGATCAGGCAATAGAGATAAGTGGAGATATACGAACCTAAAACCACCTGGTTTAGTCGAATATACATGAAGTTCTTGATCAATCGTGGCCCAAATTGAGAGGAAGCAAGTGTCAAGGCCACCAAGGTCACAGAAAAAACGGTACCGGCCACGCCGATCATGGCGCCAGAAATGGTGGAAAGGATACTTCTGGCAGAGTCTGCACTGTAGACAAAAAAGAAACGCCCAAGTCCATCTTGAGATATTTCACTAATCTCGTCTATATAGAGCAGGGCGATGGCCAAAAAAACTGAAAACCCTATGGTTAGGACAGGAATGAACCAAAAGGTGGCTTTCAATTCATGCCAGAAAAACAGCAATTTCTTCATGTACAAAACATTAGCGGAGGTGTATCGTAATCCGTCACCTAATAACCTACTTTCCAGCCCATACTAGCAAAGCTAGCTAGGTACTTTCCAGCCATTATGATAATCCGCCAGCATCAGCTGATTGGCCTCCGCGTCCTTTTTGAATTCTCCTTTTTTGGCATCCCAGTATACCTTCCTACCGGTTTTGTAGGCGATGTTCCCCATTTGCGCATTGATGGCAGCAATGCTGCCCGTTTCGATTCCGCAAGCTAGCGAAGAAGCATCATTATTGAGGATAGCCTCCGCAAAGTTGCGGGTATGATTGTCTAGGTAATTGCCACGACGGCTTTGTTGGGGAACCGCCTCCATGTCATACTTAGTGATCCCTGCTTCGTCATCCCGGCTGGTCTCAGGGATCAACTCCCAACCTTGCCGATTAACGACGAGTGTACCATTATTACCAATAAATGCGATCCCTTCCGTCCGACCGTAGTTGCCATTATCAATGCCAGTAGCGTGCTCCCACAGCATGGAGAAATTTTCGTATTCGAAGACAGCTTGTAAAGTATCGGGCGTTTCAGAGGCATCATCTGGATAGGCGAGTTTGCCGCCAGAGGCCATGACAGATTTTGGAGCCGTGGCATTCATCGCATAGAGCGCTATGTCAATCTCATGTACACCCCAGTCGGTCATCAAACCACCCGCATAGTCCCAAAACCAGCGAAAGTTAAAATGGAACCGATTGGGGTTGAAAGGGCGCTTGGGAGCTGGTCCCAGCCACATATCATAGTCTACACCATCGGGAGCAGGGCCATCGGGTTGGACAGTGACGGGTTTCATCCAGCCTTGATAGGCCCACACCTTGACCAGTCTGATATTGCCTAGTTTGCCAGAGCGAACCCATTCGATGGCTTTTTCATAATGCCCCCCACTGCGTTGCCACTGCCCTACCTGTACCATTAGTTTAGGGTGCTTCTTAGCAGCTGCCAACATCAATCGGCATTCCTGAATGGTATTCGCGATGGGTTTTTCTACATATACATGCTTTCCCGCCTCCAAAGCATCCACAAAAATGCGGCAGTGCCAGTGATCTGGCGTACCGATAATCACGGCATCAATGTCTTTGTTGGCTAGGAGTTGCCGGTAATCTTTGTACAGTTTCGGCTTTTTGCCTCTTGCCTTTTCTACGTCAGCCGCTTTTCTGTCCAAGACCGATTGGTCTACATCGGCCAGTCCGATACAGTTGACATGCGGCATTAAAAGATGAGATCGCATATTGGACCAACCCATTCCGTTACAGCCTATTACACCATAATTCAATTGTTCATTTGGGCTAATCCAGCTACGGCTAGCCAGCGCTTCCAAGGGAATAATACTACTTAGACTTAAAGCAGTAGTGGACAAGGCAGCTTGCCGGATGAATTTTCTTCTGGTATTAAGCATAGGTTTCCGTTTTGTTGAAGTTTACATACAGGCTATTTTCTTATGCAATAGCTCTCCAAAAATTAACGATATTACACTAAAAGACCAAATACTGTCTATAACTCTCGAATCCAGATATTGCGATAGCTTACGGGGTTGCTATGGTCTTGTAACATTAGCGGGGCTTTACCGTGCATACTGTTTTTAGGCAAGCCGATGTACTCGGTAGTCCCTTTGATCTCTGTGTTATTTTGAATTAACACCCCATTATGCAGCACCGTAATCCTGGCGGATGCTATTTTTATTCCATCCTCATTGAATCTAGGCGCAGTATAGATGATGTCATAGGTTTGCCATTCTCCGGGCGGGCGGCAGGCATTTACCAATGGGATACTTTGTTTATAAATAGATCCCGCTTGGCCATTAGAATAGGTGACGTTTTCATAATTATCTAACACCTGCAGTTCGTAGCGGGATTGCAAGAAAATGCCGCTATTGCCCCGACCCTGGCCTTTGCCTACCACTTCGGCTGGTGTACGCCATTCGATGTGCAATTGACAATCCCCAAAGTTACCCCTGGTTTTGATCCCTCCGGTTCCCTTGACTACAGTCATGGCCCCATCCGCCAACTGCCATTTTACGGAAGAACCGTCACCATGGGTCCATTCATTGGTGTTTTTCCCATCAAAAAGGATAATGGCATCGGAAGGAGCCGTGTTGGTAGCAGTGCCAGGTGTGATAACCCTGGGTACGGGTTTCCACACTTCAGTGGCTACCGGGTCCGTGATTTGTGCCTGTAACGTAAACCCTAAAAGACAACATGTGGCTAACAAAAGTTTCGTTTTGTTCATATTAAGTACGATTTGATTGATTTTCTACGGATATTAAACGTACGGCATCCCCTTTCCTAATCGTTCCCCCACGGATCACACTAGCAGTAATGCCCCCGTGGCCGCGCATAGCATTGTATCCACCAGGGCCCAGGTTTTCCTCCATTCTGGAGCAAGGATAGCAAAGGCCCGTTGTTTCCAGGATGACTTCCCCTATTTGAAACCGTTGGTTTTGCAAGGCGTTCAGATTAATGCCACTAATCAGCATATTCCTGCGGGTAAGCGCTGGATCTATTGACTCTGTAGACAATAAAGTGGCCACTGCTTGCAAATGCTCTGCCTGTATCAGCGTCACTTGCCTTTTCTTGCTACTTCCCGAATAATGATCTCCCTCCAAACCGATCTCCACCGAAACTTTGACTTCCTCAACTTCCACGACCTTTTCCCGCTTACCAGGACGTAGGCCTATCCATTGGACTTCTCCTACTTGCGGAAGGGTATTTCTTAAATCTTGGATAGTTACCAAAGCAGCCATATGATTGTTTTGTTTTGTGAAAGAAGTTGTGTAAAAATAGATCTACCTCTCCTTATTTCCCAGTCAAATTAAAGCGTGAAAGATAAAGATATTTGAAAATTTTCACCTGTTTTTAGTTTGCTGATTGTCGCCGGGCGTAACTTACTACGTGATAAACGCTACACAGCCATTAAGGTTGGAGGGGTTGCTCATGCCATTGGCTTGGTATGCCAGGAGGCAATACCTGGAAGATTACACTGATCGCATCACTATCACCTGGGATGTCTTTTTGATGGCGGGCGGCGTGATTTTGCTCCTAGCATTCCTGCGTGCAGTTTGGGGATCAGCGTTGAAGCACTGAAAGCCGCCTTTAGCAACTCTGTGAAACACCTTAGGTCTGAATGGGCTTATTCTAAGTCTCCGATTCCTCTCCAAACAGCAGTAGCCGGTATTTATTGTATAAAAATGATATTAATAAGAGCAGGCTACCCAAAGCTATGAAAATGACGGTCTTGGGCAGGGTTGGGAGATGCGCGATGTCGTAAAAGAAGAGCTTGAGCAGCGTGACGCCAAATAAGGCAAAAGCGGCCATACGCAGATAGGCCTTGTTGCGCCAGATGCCCAGCACAATCAAGAACAGCGCATAACTGCCCCAGAGGATACTAAGCCCCAATTTATAGGATGCTCCTAATTGAAAAGTTGTCCCCCAATTTAACCATTCATTACTCAATACCACCAAGCTCACGAAATGCAAAATTATATCAAAAACCATAGACCAGGCTTCTTGCTTATCCCATAGACGCAGGGATCGATAGGCTATCCACAACAAGGTGGCCAAAGCGGATAAGGCCAGATAGCGGATCCATAGATAAATAATGGATTTATCGGTTGCTAGATCATAATAACTTTCCCTCAAGCTACTCAGAACCGCAAGGCCCGCTACTAAAAAGAATAGGACAGTTAGGGCTTTCAGCACTAGACCGACTTGTCCTAATGGTCTGGATTTCAGCCAACGATTATTGATCAGGGCCAGGCTTGTCAAAAAGACCATGGTATAGATAATTCGCCAGATCAAAGCGAGATTTTGGTAATCCTGTATCAAGGCAATAGTCTCGTTTAATCTTTTCGCTACTTTGATTTCATAATTCCAATACAAGGCTATTTCCTGGCCCAATAACATGTAAATGCAAATCAGCAGAAGAGCTGGTAAGACATATCGTCCCCAGACACCCCAAATGCTATCTGCCAGGAAGGGCAGCTTCGTTTTCTCCTGTCTATCTAGCCACTGGATCGTGCCATACACTGCTATGGCGATACAGGTAGTAAAAAAGCCAATATTCCAGACTGGCGCGAAGGTTTCTCCGGAACCCACAATCGAAGCCCCATATTCTTCGCCCCAGTCCTGTAGGAGGCTTAGAAAGGCTAAGGTCAGGATGGGATAGGCCAATTTTTCGTAAAGGGTAGCTCCTCGCCATCGCCCAATAACTAACAGTAATGCTCCCTCGATAAGCCACAAGAGTGTTACCCAATTCCCATCTAATTGTATGGGAACGGCCAGGGTAAAAAATAGCATAACCAACCCGGTCACCAATAGTAGTACATTCTTATCAGCCTTTTCATTTAGGTAAATCACGGTGCCTACTAACAGATGGATCAAGCCATTGATGACCGCAAAAGTTCCCAAATAGGCCTCCAGGCGCGAGTGATACGACCACAGTCCATAACCAATCCCGAAGAAGACGAAAGAATTGCTGAGCAGCAAAAAGACATCCATCAGTTGGTATTGTTCTGCTCGGACTAATTTGTAAGCCAGAAAGGTCAAGTAAAACAATAAGAAAAACACCACATTAAAGCCAAAAGCCAGGGTAAATTCGGTGTTCGAATCATATTCCAATAGGCACCAAGCCGCGAAAAATAGCCAGGTCAACACAAAGGCTGCACCGTACAGCAATTTCCAATATTGGCGAAAAGCCACCAAGAGTATCCCTGCATTTATTATGGCGACGTAAGTAAAAAAGGTCATCATATCATCGGCACCGTCACTAAGTAAGAGCGGGACGGCATAAGCGCCTACTTGTCCAATGAGGGCTATCACTTGCTCCTTATAATAGACAGCGGCGGCTACCGTCATACCAGTAATGGCCACCATCATACCAAAGGCTAGGAGGTCCGGCAAAAATTCGTAGAAGCTATGACTGATGTAGGTCATAAAATAGAAAATCGCCATGGCGCCGCTGAGTAAAACTGCGCTGTAGGTATGATATTGTTCTTTTAAACGAATTGCAAATCCCAATAAAATCCCGCCCACCAAGTATCCCAATGCCACCCGAAGACCGGGGCTAATCATATCATTATCGATAGCAAACTTTGCTCCGATCCCAACCCCAATCACAATGATCCCGATCCCCAACTTGCTGAACAGATTCTCGCCAATATACTTTTCCAACCCGCCTTTCTCCATAGCTGCTTTGGCGCTTTTTGGCTGGGCTTCCCGGGTTGGGATCAACGGTGGATTGGATATAGGGGGGGCTGGAATAGGTTCGACGACGGGGGCTTCCTCCAAAGAAGGAGGAGGTTCAGGGTAGGCCGTTTCGGCCTTTAATTTATTAATTTCATGCTTGAGCGCATCTATTTCTCGACTAAAGCGTTCTTTTTGGTCATCGAGGTACTGAAGACGAGCAAAGAGCTGTTCGATCTTCTTATGATCCTCCTTCATATGGTTTGGGTTGGTGTTGAGCCACAAAGGTAGGTGTTTCAACTACTTGAGGCAACCGTAGTGGTGTAGAGGTGGTAAAAAGCATAGTGAATCGGGTACCAGGCAAGCTGATCCCCTACCTTTCTTGACGCAAAATCTAGCTAGCCTTCCTGCTTTGGCAATTCAAAGTAAGGATTATAAATCAGGCCAATAATATTTCCCCAGGGGTCTTTCAAAGCCGCCACCATCAATTCACCACCAACATTATTGGGCTCCTCGTGAGCAATGGCTCCCAGTTCTAGCATAGCTGCATATTTCTCCTGAATGTCTGCTACCCCCCAATAAGTCAGCACCGTTTCTATCTTCTCGGCAGCAGGCTTCTCTTCAGGTAACAAACCCAATTCATAACCACCAATATTAAAGCCTACGTAGAAGGCCTCGTCAAAGTAAGGCTCAACCGAAAAAGCCTTGGCATACCATTCTTTGGCAGCCGTAAGGTTCGATACTTTATAAATACACGTTCTTAGCCCAAGTATAGGATTTGCCATAGTTCTGGATATTATTATCAATCGTTGGCATATTTCTTTTCCAGTTCGAGCAGCCATTGCTTACGTCCCATTCCTCCACCGTAGCCGACCAACTTGCCATTGCTACCAATCACCCGGTGACAAGGAATTACAATGGCAATCTTATTCAAGCCATTGGCCCTGCCCACTGCCCGAACCGCTTTGGGTTTACCCAGTAATTCGGCTTGCTCCTTATACGTTCGGGTGGCACCATAGGGAATGGTTCGCAGCAATTCCCAGACGGACTGCGCAAAAGGAGTACCTGGCATGTCCAAAGCCACGGTGAAATCTCTCTGTTTTCCAGCAAAATAGTCGGCTAGCTCCTTTTGTAACTGCCGAGTATGCTCGTTTTCTCCCGGCAGGATGACAGCGTTTAAGCGCTTTTTCAGGTCTCGGAACTCTGTTTCCAACATAGGTCGGTCCGTGAATTCTGTCAGACAAATACCCTTTGCTGTGGCACCCGCAAACATAGGTCCAAGCGGAGTAGTAAAGCGAACCAAATGGATCACTTTTTTCCCTTTTTCTTCTGAAGGCGCGTGGTCAAAGGCCGATTTAAAGGAATCATTAAAGCCACTAAGTGATTCAAACCCAATATCGTAGGCCGTGTGGGTAATGGATTCCCCATTACTTATTTTTGTAAAAGCTCCATTAATTCGATACAGGCGTTGATAAGCGTGAAAAGTCATATGGTGGTGTTTCTTGAACCACCGCCGAATTTGGCTCGGTTCCACACCTCGCTGACGTAAATCGCCATCTTTAATACGCTGGTAGGGGTTGGTCTCTAACTCGTGCAATATTTCTTGAATGTAAGGAGGAGTTGCGCCGAATTGCTCTTGTGGCCGACAAACCTTACAGGGTCTAAATCCATTGATGATAGCCTCGTGCGTGGTGTCGTAAAACTGTACGTTCTCGGGTTTAGGGGTGCGAGCGGTACAGCCAGGTCGACAGAATATGCCCGTTGTTTTTACTGCCACAAAAAATAAGCCTGTAAAGCTGGTGTCTCGACGTACAATTACATCATATTTGTCTTCAAAACTCAATTTAACCGCCATAATCTAGTTTTTGCCGGAAAATTACAAGCATTTCACTTCGATTGCTACCGAAAACTGAACAAGGATATTTTTGTAGCAAACCTACTCCTCTTCTCCTTGCACAATCTCCTTTACTCGCCCAACAATACCACTCTCCAGGCGTACCTTGATACCGTGCGGGTGTGTTCTTGCTTTTGTCAAGATACTTTCGATAACCCCCTTGGTTAGCACACCCGTTCTTTGATGATGCTTCTGCACAATCTTTACCTTTTGGCCGATCGAGATGTTTTTTCTATTTCTTCCGTCTAAGGGCATGGTGTCATGTATTTTTGAGGTGATTTTTGCCACAAGATACGGATTATGGATGGGGGATTGGGGGGGATTGTTGGTGTGGAACATGCAACAAGGGCTTGAGGGGGGCACGGAACAAGAGGAGGCGCAAATGGGGCGGGGCCCAGTGCGCCTCCGTTGGGGGGATTGTTGGTGTGGAACACGCAACAAGGGCTGGGGTTACCAGATCATCACTTTCCAGTCTTGTTGTAGTTCCTTGCGAAAACGTTCTGTCCATTCATCGGATAGTTCGTCCGCCAATTTTTGATAGAAAGGTGGTGCAATCGGAAAATGCTTTTCCGCAACGCCAAGGAATCGAACAGCGGACCGAATCGTTTCTTCGTAGGATCGCACAAAATCTTCGTAAACGATGGTAAATGGAATGGCTTTGGCCTGATGGAGCATATCCTGAATACGGGCCTCCCGCAAGCTTGTCTCAAAGAGCAAGTGCCGAATAGCAGCAAAGTCATACCCATCATTAATATCCGCTGGCTGGTACGGCCTTGACTCTCCTTGGCGAAGATGCCAGGTCTCAGATACAATGGCCTTCCACCAACTGACCGCCTGCCGAATCTTATTGCGGCGGGTCATAAAAAGGTGTTTAGAATTGGGGAATAGATTTTGCCACACCTGGAAGTGATTCGCAGCAGCCGGATTCGGTAATCCTGGTACCTTACGCAGCTCTTCGATCAAAGGATCATTCTCTTTTCGGGGAGCATTGACCTTTATGCCAAAGATTCCATTGGCAGTGGTGCCTTGCTCCCATAGTTCCTTCTGCAAGGCTGCATGGTCTTCCACCTGGTAATGAGAAAGTAAATTTTCTGGATCTTGAAAATTGAAGTATTCTTCTGGTTTACCGGCCAACCCTGTGGACTTTAAACCTTCACAAAGCAGGCTACTGCCGTTTCGCTGGCTAAACCAGATGGTATAACATAGTTTTGGTTCCATTTCTAATCTTTTAATACGTTATCCATCTTTTTCGATCTATGTAGACCTTCCACACAGGGTGGCCGGATGTCTTCCCAGCTGCATGCATTGACGAGCTGTATCAGACCAAGCCTTTCTGTTTGAAGGCTAGATATCATCTACTAAAGGATGGAAATAAATACTGGCATTGGTATATGTAGCTACACCAATGTTAGAGCTTCATGTTTGGAGGTTGGGATAAACGAATTATCCTAACAACTTACAGTGTTGAAGACGCTGTTACCAGCTTACTGCATGATTAGAAATGATCAAAAATTGCATGATGGATGAGTTATTTCACTTTTCAACTCATTATGTTTCCTTTTAGTTCCCGACAGGCATTGAAAAAATGCAAGAGGTACTATATCAAATACGTTGAGTAGTTCGTGACAACACACAAAAACGGCCGGGGAGAAAGCTCTACTTCACACCCTACTCACCTCATGAACTGTGGGGTACTACTTCAGTACGGCCACTTCCTTAAAGGGGCGTACATATTCAAAAACGTATTTCTTACCATTTTGTAACAAGGTGCAGAATAAGGCAGTGCAATCATAAGTCACCTCGAAGGGTTTATTGATATCAAAGGTTTCATCGGTAACGCGAAAAACGTAGTCGAATATCTTTTGCTTTTTAGCCGTGATCTTGCAAATCCGAAACTCTTTTTGCTCGCTGAGGTCTACTGGTTTTTCGACCACGAACCAAGCGCCCTTGGTCAATCCTCCTAGCCATTGTGCATTAGGATATTCTGGCAAACCTTCTGCTGGGGCATCAAAAGCACCATTGGCAGATTTAAACTTGATGTTGTGCTCATTCGGCACATTGGTGAAGAAGTACTTGTACATCAACTGCACAAGATTGCGCTCCTCGGGTTGCATATCTCCTTTCCAAATACGAAAAGCTTCACCTGTACTAGAGCCGTAGAGCACACTTCCTAAAGGACAAGGTGTAGGTTCGGGCGTGTACTTAAGGCGTCTTTGCGTCTTCGGGTCGACATTACCCGCGAGTAAAGCACTGCGGACAAAACGGGCGCAATTGGTGTAATCTTTACCAAAGGCATTGTAGACTACGCTACCTTTTCTTTCCATCTCATGAATATACTTCATCGCCTTTTCGTAATTGATGGTAGCATTGAAAGAGGCATACATAGCTCCAATAGATTGGACAATATCTCTATTACTATCGAAATACCGGATGATCTCCTCCTGGTTAGTCAAATTACCCTCCGCATCAAGTTTGCCCTTTATCTCTATTTTAACATCCGGATCGGTATTCTTCGTGCGAAGCCGAGCTAATCCTTTGGGAGCTGTATAGCGGCCCAAGTCAGCATATTCTATGTCTCCCGTCTCTTTGTGGATAATCGCCATAGCAGCGTGGCCACCTGGCACTAAGCCTTGCTTTATGATGCCGAGTTTTTCACAAACCCAGATGTGCCACCCGCCATCCGGCACAGTATAAAAATCAGGAAAAGCCATGATAATTGCATGGGCATTTGCTTTAACGTGATTCATCTTTCTCTTTTTTCTATTAGGTCTTGTCTTATTACAAAAGCCTCAGTATAAGGCTGAGGCTTGTTTCTGGGGGCTGAAAATAATGGGTCTAGACGGAAAATCCATGACTCTGGTACAAGTAATTTGCTTCTATACTCATTTTTGCCTCGGTATCTACTTAATCTACTTGCCTTACTTCCACGTAGAAATTGGGATCAACTTGCAATTCTTTTGCATTATCCTCCGGCATTAGATGAGTGGTCCAATTGACACTAGGCATCAACCATTGCATTTGTTGGTCAATCTTCACTTTGATAGGCATAGCAAATTCGGGCTCACAGTTGCTCCATCGGTACTTCAACATTTTCCCCTCTAGCTTATACTCAAAAACAGGAATAGCCGTATGTCGAAGATACTGATCAAAGAAGGCCGACAGTTCCAGTCCCAGTTTTTTAGCCAAGTATTCTTCAATTTGTTGAGTAGTTACCGTTTGGTGATAGAAGGTCTTGTTCAATCCCCTTAAAGCTTGTCGCCACAGTTCGTCATTGTTCACCCATTGGCGCAGGGTATGGAGCATATTTGCGCCCTTACTGTACATGTCACCAGAACCGCTGTGGTTCACGCCGTAGATGCCGATTATGGGTCGATCATTCCGTATGTTCTTACGCGTACCAATAACGTAGGCTGAGCTGGCTTCCTTTCCATAGTGGTAGTCGAGAAACAAGTTTTCCGAATAAGCCGTGAAGCTCTCATGAATCCACATATCAGCAATATCTCGATAGGTGATGTTATTGGCAAACCACTCGTGCCCAGCCTCGTGGATGATAATAAAGTCAAATTTAAAGCCCCAACCGGTACCACTGACATCCCGTCCACCGTAGCCATTTTCAAAGCCATTGCCATAGGTTACGGAGCTTTGGTGTTCCATTCCAGGATACGGCACCTCTACTAACTTAAAGCCATCTTCATAGAAGGGATAAGGGCCAAACCAATGCTCAAAGGCTTTTAACATGCGCGCTACATCTTGAAATTGCTTCTTAGCAGCATCCAGGTTGTAGGGCAACACATAATAATCGCAATCCAGCGTTCCCTTTGCCCCCTCATACTGCTCTGAAAAGTGCACATAGTCGGAGACATTCAGATTGACCACATAGTTACTGATGGGGTTGGAAACAAACCAGTGGAAGGTTTTACTTCCATTGTCATGGTCTTCTACGGAACGGAGGCGCCCATTGGAAACATCCATTAGTCCTGCCGGAACTTTTACACTGATCAGCATACTATCTACCTCATCGTACATATGATCTTTACAGGGCCACCAGAGTGAAGCGCCGTCTCCTTGGCAAGTAGTGGTCACGATGTCTTTACCATTATCGTCTTTTGTCCAGGTGAGGCCGCCGTCCCAAGGGGGCCGACTGCTAAGCTTAGGTTTCCCTTCAAAGTAGATGTCTACTTCGTATACATCACCCTTGGTCAAGCCCTCGGGAAGGCTAATAAAATGCGCATTGCCTTCCTTTGACACAGCTACTTCCCCATCATTATAGATCACTTTGGAGATTCGCATCGGAGGCTGCAAGTCGATTTGCATCCGATTTCCGTTTTCCAGCACTTGGAATTGTACGGTATTAATGCCTACTAAGGTACTATCACTGGGATCAACCTCCACTTGCAGGTGATAATAGGTCAGATCCCACCAACTGCGCTCTGGCGTGATCGTTCCACGGAGGGTATCTTGACGAGTAAAGGTAGATTGGGCGGAGGTAAATACTGGTATCAATAGTGCCAGTAATAGGAAAATTCTGCTATTCATTAATGTTGCTTTAGTCTTGTTTTATCTGGAGATTAAGATCTGCTATAATGAGATCGCGATCGCGATCAAGCCCCTTCTTTAGTACCTTTCCTTCCGCATCGACAATCAAGCTTTGTCCACCATAAACTAATCCTCGCCAAGGCCCCTGGCTGATCTCTCCTACCAGATCCGTACCTACAACTGGACATCCAATGGCTCTGGCGGCTTCGGCTACCGTCTTCTCCAGTTGTAGCCCATGTGCTGGCCAATCTTCGACTTCTTTGGCCCAACCATATGGTATCAACAACAAATCGGGTTGGAGCGCCTTCATTTCGGCTTTCACCTCTTCCACAAAAGAATCCGCACATATCATGACTCCAATCTTACCGAAAGGGGTTTCAGCCACTTGTACGCCTTGGCCAGGCGTATAAGGTGGATCCATCAATTCGGTTAGGATATTCACTTTCCGGTGTTTCAATAGGATCTTGCCCTCTGGATCAAGCAAGATAGCCGCATCATATAATTGATCGCCTTCCTTCTCCCCTAGCCCAACCACTATGTACATCTGATATTGGCGGGCTAGCACAGCCAGTGCTTCTGCATCCTGGCCAGGAATAGGCTGCGATTGCTGATGGGCATCGGGATTTACCCAGCCCATCAAGGCCATTTCGGGAAAGCAAATGATATCTACCTCTGCCGCTTGAGCTGCTTTCAAGGCATTTTCAATGCGCACCAGGTTTCCTGGTTTGTCTCCATCCAGGCAGAATATTTGGGCGGCGGCTACTCGGACCGTTCCCTTGGGTTCTTCTTCATGGCTCATCGTTGTTGCATTACAGGCGATAATAACAAGTAGCAAGAATAGGAATGGTTGATATGACTTCATATTCAAAAATAATATTTTCTGGGAAAGGAGTTGGTGGGTGAGGGTCGGGGGTTCAGTTGGTGGGAAACCCCAACTGAGGGCGGGGGCGGGGCGCAAAATACAAAAAGCCGGTCAAAATTGACCGGCTTTTTTCTCTGTAGCGGAGGCAGGACTTGAACCTACGACCTTCGGGTTATGAGCCCGACGAGCTACCAACTGCTCCACTCCGCGATATTGGAATGCAAATATAAGGGAGTAATTGTTAAAAAACAAGTCATGCTAATAGTTTTTTCAATTCAATCCTCATTTTGGAGGATAAACTGAAAAGTTTGGTGTTTTCCTTCCGCGTTTCTAAGCAATCCCCAGTAGGCGCCCTTAGGCCAGTCTTGCAAGGGGATAAAGTGCTCGGGTTTAGGCGGTTGTAGATTGGCCTGCCGGTGGATTAGACGACCTGTTGCAGTAAAAATCTGCAAAGACAAGGGGTTTTGGTTGGCAAAGACGTCCGTCCATTTGATTCGAATATAGTTTTGAGCAGGATTGGGAAATACTATTACCCCTTGTTCAAAAGCCTCTTGATCCATTTCCACTGCGCTGAGCGTATCTTGACCAAAGAAATAGACTTTCAGGTCATCAAAATAGAAGCCATCAGCTGTGATGAAGCGATCACTTACTAATTCAAAACGGATCTTGAAACTATCGCCAGGTGCCAATAGTTCATGGAGTGGAATATTTTCATTTACCCAATCCAACTGAGCTCCATCATATAGGGGTTGCCCTTCTCTTTGATGGGAGGTTCCTCGATCTGAATATTGTCCGCATAAGGGAATGAAATCTCCGTCATTGACCGACATTTGTACTTGTACAAAGTCAAAGTCACTTTCCGTCGACCATTTTGCCCAAAAATTTAGATAGGCTGTTTCAAATTCAGGCACTGTGATATAGGACTTGGTCTCTATGCTAGTATTGGCGTCATTAGCGTAGTTGCCCCAAGGAGAATCTGACATGCTATTGGGTGCACTAATAAAATCTGAAGAACTGAGCCCCCAATTCACATCTTGCTGCCAATTGGAATTATCTGTCAAATTATCTTCAAAATAAGGTGCACTAAGGTGCAACAGTTTGGCGATGGTGTCACGGATGGTAAAACTACCATTGTCAACACTTAATTCAAACTGCACCAATTCTCCTTCCTTCACTTCATCTAGCAAGCGCCAAGGCAGTTTATCCTGCACCGTCTCGTACAACTCAAGATCAGCATAGGTTTTTGCCTCCAAGGTAACCTCTAAAGCCGGAGTCAAGGACCTGAGCTGAACGCGCAAGGGCCCCGCTTCTAGCCCATAACGCTTAAGCTCGTAGGTAAAGAAAGGCTCCTGGACAGAAAGAACACTTGGGCCCGCATCCTGGGCAAGGCCAAAACGATGTAAGACCCTAACGGCAGATAAATTCATCCACATACTAGCTTGACAATTAGGGATGATTTGGTCAACATCGGGCCAGAATCCTCCTTTTTGGCCTCCACCACCGACTTCTGGTGTCATGGAAATAATATCCTGCGCTCCGTACATCCAATCATCCGCGTCACCATTTACGGAGTAGCCTACCGTTTGGGTACCCGTTCCAGCCAAATAGTTGTTTTCCAAGGTGTAAAGTTCAGCCCAATTCGTATACAAATCGGCATCTGGAGTCAGCGTATCCAAGTAGCCCCAAGGGTACACCAACAGCTTTCCGTAGGTATGGCAATTCAAGGCCACCCTGAAGTTGTGGTCTTGACAAAAATCACGGATGGCGCGTGTTTCTACCTCCGAAAAGGGAGCCGTACCGCGAAAAACATCCGATTGTGGATTGGGCGAGGAACCACTATTGTCATAGCCCCATTGGAAGCCATAATTGCGGTTGAGATCTACGCCAACAAACCCATCAGAAAGCACCCGGCGATTTTTTCGCCAAAGTCCTCCCCCGTTAGGTTCTATTTGTTGATTGAATAGGTAACCATCTGGATTTACACAAGGAACAAAGTACAGCGCGGTATTATTCAGTAGGTAGCGAATCTCTTCATCCTCTTCATAGTTTTCCAGCAGATACCACATGTAGAAAATCAATTGGGCAAGACTATTGGGCTCTCTAGCATGATGTAGAGCAGTGTACAACACTTCCGGTTCGGCTTCCTGAGCCTCAGGATTATCGGAAATCTTGAGCCAAAAGATGCGATTGCCTCCACTGGTGATATGATTGCGGATTGGCGCGCGAGCTGAGATCAGGTGCGGATACTTCGCTCGCATAGCATCCAATTGATCCAACATCTCCTGGTAGGTGAAAAAGCCCCCCATACTTCCTAAAGTGAAATGCTCAGGTGTTTCATAATCCGAAATGCTAGAAACATAACATTGGGTCGGACTTCTTTCATCTATGGCGGCCCGATTAGAATCCTGATAGTAGGACACCACATCTTCTATGAGCAGTTCGACTTCAAAACCGGCCTCTTGCAAAGATTCAATTTCTGCGGTAGAAAAATCATTAATCAGGTACTTGCCAGGATAAACCGTACCATGATCTACTTCAATGCCCAAGCGCAATAATGCTTGCATGTCTTTTTGATGAAGGTTAACCTTCACTCGATGATAAGTGTTCGTCGGGACCTGTCCCGACAGAATCGCAGTAAGGCAAAAAAGACTAGATAGGACTATATATTTCTTCATAGAGACTCAGATTAACTAGGCATAAAGATCGAACATAAACGCAGAAAACCGTGCAAGCCCATACCCAATTTGATGATTTACTGTCGTTTTGGAAGCTGAGCGACATGCGAAGTACCGTGGAACATAAATTTCTTTGGTTTCTGGCGGCATCTTTTAATCAGGTTCTGCGTTGCTCGTCGGTCGTGT
>JAPIWU010424316.1:0-26384 GCA_037576205.1 Pyrocystis lunula | reverse complement strand
ATAGCGAGTATCGGGCCTTGATCGAGCTGATGACGTCGCGCAAGCGGCCTCAGGACGCGCTCGAAACCCGCGAAATCCAGAGTCTGATCCTGCGCGGCATGGGCAACCTGAAATCAGCCCGCTTGATGGCCTTGAACTTCCCGCCCAAGAGCGCGGCCGGGGATGCCGCGCTGTCGACCTGGCTCGCAGATCTGTCTGGTCAATCCAGCGCGCCGTCGCATCAGCCGGCCACGTTCGACCGACGCATAGATCCGGACGAAGCGCTGGCGGTGAATGTCCATGTTGTGTTTGAGGACGCGATATTCAGCGTTGGCCAGAATCACGAACAGAATACGGAGATTGTGGCGCGCTGCAGTCCACAGCGCCTGAATGCTGTACATGGCGGAGCCATCGCCGGAAACCGCCACGATGAGCGCGTCCGGCTTGGCTGCAGCTACCCCTATTGCCCCCGCCAGCCCCTGTCCGATGCCGCCGCCACGGCTGCCGAAAAAGCCATCCGGATCGGTAATGGCAAACGCCTGATCCAGATCGACAGAAGCCGTGATGGCTTCATCAACGATGACCACATCCTGCGGCAGGTGTTCGGCCAGCACGGACAGCGCTTCGATCGGCGCCAGCGGATCGCGCCCGCTCAGTTTATCCTGACGGGCTTGGCGCTCGGCCTGTCTCTGTGCGCTGGTTTGTTGCAGACGTTCCTTATGGGCTTTGGCTCGTTCGGCAAGTGTCGCATCTGCACGGTTCTGTATCTCATCGGTCAACGCCTGCAGGGTCGCGGTCAGATCGCCGACCAGCGCGATATCCGGCGGTGCGGTGCGGCCGAGCAGGGTACTGGTGAGCTCAATCTGGGCAAATGTGGTACCCGGGCTGACAGGGACTGCCGGGTCGAACCAGATCTCTTCCATGGTGACCCCGCCTACCGCGATCACCAGATCATAAGGGGCCAACATGGCCTGATTGGCGCTGGCATTGGCGGCGAAGGTGCCTGCGTACTGCGGGTGCTGGGCGCTGATCGCCTGGCGGGCGGGAATAAAATCGATCAGCACATCTGCGCCGGTCAGCGTCAACAGGGCTGCCAGCGCATCCGAAGCTTCGTAAGTGGCCACATGATCCCCGGGACAGAGGGCGATGCGTTCTGCCTGAATAATTCTGTCAGCCAGCTGCGCGACGCTGCTCGCCTCGGCCGCCGCCAGTACCTCAGGGGCGTGCCTGAACGCCGCGATTTCGGTCTCCTGTTCCATCACGTTATTGGGCAACGCCACAAACACCGGGCCTTTGGGATGGGTATTGGCGATCTGAAAGGCGCGCGCCATAATCGGCGCCATTTCGTCGGCGGTCTGGGGCTCTGCGGCCCATTTGCACACCGGCGCAGCCATGGCCACCAGATCGTGACGCAACAGCGGTTCGCGCAGGCGCAGGCGGGTGTCCTGCTGGCCGGCGGTGACCACCACGGGTACCTGGGATTTCAGCGCGCCGTACATCATGCCGATGGCGTTGCCCAGTCCGGGTGCTACGTGCACGTTGGCCACGGCCGTCTTGCCGCTGGCCTGGGCATAAAGCCCCGCCGCGCACACCGCTACGGATTCGTGCAGGGTGGTGATGTATTCGATCTGGCTGTGGTCCGCGAGTTCTTCCAGCAATGGATTCTCGGTGGTGCCGGGGTTGCCGAACACCTTGTCTGCACCGTGCAGGGAAAGACTCTGGGTAAATATCTGCCGGCCGCGCATGGGCTACTCGCTTAACTGTTTGCTGACTGAGTGTGGGGTGTATTCCCTCCCGGGATCAGGCAACCTTAGGCGTTTGCTGCAGCAATTTAAAGGGAGAGGACGTATGAAATTTGGCATCAGCATGTTTCCCACGGATCAGAGTGCGCGGCCGTCAGAAGTGGCCCGCGAGGCCGAAGCACGGGGCTTTTATGCCTTCTGGGTGTCGGAGCATTCACACATGCCGGTCAGTACCAATTTCCCGCTGGGGGGTGAAGTGCCCAGGGAATATGCCAGCATGCTGGACCCGTTTGTGGCGCTGATGGACGCAGCGACGGCCACAGAAAAAATACTGCTCGGTACCGCCATCGTGATCCTGCCCCAGCATGACCCGATCAACTGCGCCAAAGCGGTCTCGACCCTGGATCTGCTGTCCAATGGCCGCATGATCCTCGGTATCGGAGCGGGCTGGAATGAGCCGGAGCTGATCAACCACGGTACCGACCCGAGCACCCGCTTCAAGCTGATGCGTGAGCGGGTAGAGGCCATGCGGGCCATCTGGACCCGGGAAGAAGCGGAATACCATGGCGACCTGGTAGATCTATCACCGCTCTGGCAATGGCCCAAACCCTTACAGAAGCCCAATCCTCCGGTACTGATTGCCGGCGCCAGTCCGCGCGTGATCGAACGCGTCGCACGCTACGGCGATGGCTGGCTGCCCGTGGTGATTCCCGAGGCCAACGAAATATCACCGGGGCGCATGACCCCCATCGCAGAACTGCAGGCAATGATCCCGCGCATGCACGAACTGGCTGAAGCCCAGGCCCGACCCAGACCGCGTGTGGTGGTGTCGGGCTACCTTACCGAGGAGTCGCTGGCCATCTATTCGGAACTGGGCGTCGAGAGTGTTTCACTGCGTGTGCCGTCCGGGTCGTTCGATGAAGTGCGGGTGGCAATGGATGAGGCTGAGGAGGCCATCCGGTCGGCTGGGGGTGCGCTGACTTAGTTTGATCGGAGGCATACCTTGAACGCCGGGGGCTGGGGGCTTACACCTTTCTGGAGTGTCCGAGCGTTTAGCCCGAGTGCTGGCTGGTGCGTGCCCCTACGTGGGAAGTACGCTTCCTTACAGAAAGCGTTAGGATTGTCTGAGTCCCGGTTTTTTTGGCGCTGAAAGCGACAAAAAAGAGGTCGAGTTCCGCAGGCTAGCGCCAGCCAGTGCTCGGGCTGCGAGCACTCCAGAAAGGCGTAAGCCCCCAGCCTCCGGTGTCGAATGTATTCCTGCTTCGATAGGAAACTAGGTCTCGCGCTCGCCGTTCAGGTAGCGGGTTCCGTCGAAGCTGGCACGTCGCTGTTCGTCGGTGTCGTCGGTGAGGTCCGGGTATTTCGGACGGGTCATGTAGCGTGCCAGCCATTCGCCGAGGAGTTTTTCATCAGCGATCATTTCGCTGAGCAGTGCCTGTACCTGGGCGATGTAGGCTGGATGGATTTCGTCATCGGCCATGGCCGGGGTCAGCGAGGGGTCGCGCAGGTGGTGGTTGTGTGGTCGGGCGGCGATTTCGACTGCCAGGTCATCCATCAGTTCGGCCAGCGAGGGTGAGCGAAAGCCGATGGAGAGGGTGATGCCAGCGGTTTCTGCGATGCCCCAGTGGGCCACGCCTGGGGGTAGATACAGGACATCCCCGGGTGCCAGCAGCCAATCCTGTTCGGCGTGAAATTCCGCCAGCAGGGACAGATCGCTGTCGGGCCTGAGTGTCGTGTGTTCGTCGCAGCGCTGGCCGATCTGCCAGCGTCGGGTACCCTCTGCCTGAACCAGGAAAACATCGTATTGATCGAAGTGCGGGCCGACGCCACCACCAGGGGCGGCGTAGCTGACCATGATGTCGTCGCACCGCCAGCGGGGTAGAAAAGGAATGCGCGTCAGCAGGTCACACAGTTCCGGTACCCACAACTCTACCGCCTGTACCAGCAGCGTCCAGTTGCTGGCGGGCAGGGTGGCAAAGGTCTGTTCGTCGAAGGGGCCGTGCTGCAGTTGATAGCTGCCCGTCGGCTCGCTGCAGGTGATCAGGCGCGACTCCACCTTGTCGGACAGGCTCAATCCGGCCAGATCGTCGCCCTCAAGCGGCAGGTCCAGGGTGGTGGCACCGTCGCGGATCAGCAAGGGTTGTTGTTGCCAGTACTGGCGTAGAAAGTCCTCTGGCGGGAGGTTACCGATAAGCAGATCAGACATGATTGCATGGTGCCCATGCACCCTGGCACTTACAAGGCGCTGTTTTGGACTGTGACAGGAGTTACCTCATTGGGTGTATTTTGTGCCACCATACCCTTCGTTGTAGAGAGAGGTATCGAGCATGATGAAGCCTACCAGGATTGTGCTTTTTGGAGTTCTCACGTTTTTTACGCTGCACACGGTGGCCGATGTCACCCGCGCCAGCCGCATGGTCGACCGGGTGGTGCTCACTTCGGAAGGTGAACTGCTGGGCCGGGTGGAAGATCTGGCGCTGGAGGAAGGCACTCTGAAAGTGGCTTATGTGGTGGTGTCGGTTGGCAGCTATCTGATCGACAACAACCTGATCGCCGTCACACCGCAGACGCTGACCGAATCAGAAAGTGGCGAGTACCTGGTGATCCCGGCGGATGCGCTGGTGGATGCACCGCGATTCAATCAGGATTCCTGGCCCGATGAGGCGCAGGTAGACATCCCAGTGATTAAAGATGAACGCCTGCCACCGGCAGAGGTGAATCCCGGTGTGGCGGAAATCGTTGGTTCAAACCGTCGTCTGACGTTGGATCAGGCGGGGCAGAAATCGGTTACCCAGTTTGATCAGCCTATCGTGCGGGCCACGCCATCACCCAGAACCGATGGCCAGGAAGTACAGCAGAAAACCTGGCGCGCCGGTGTACTGGATGGCAGCTCCGGCGATGAAACCTTTCGTCGTTTTGATACCAATCAGGACGGTTATCTGTCGCGACGTGAGATTGCGCCCTATTTCAAGCCCGGGTTGCGCTTCAGCGACTACGACTCAGATGGCAATGGTGGGCTGGATCCCTTCGAAATGAAGGTGTTGCAGGAAAACCAGTAGGCTAGAGAGACCGCGGCTTAGCCAGGTCGCGACCTAGCCAGGTTGCAACAATGCCAAGTCGCGGTTACCTCGCTTATCCGAACTCAAGGCTGACCCATCGTCAGCCTGAGTTCTTGCGGTCTGCCTGAATTCAGCGTTGTGAAACAGCCAGTTGCTGATCTTCGGTTTCCGGGTTGTAGTCCGGATCCAGACAGATGATTTCCAGCGTGCCACCTTCCAGCGCAGGCGGTGGAATCGGGTTGTTGGACAGACATACCTGGCCATCCGCCATAAACGTCATGTCGCGGGTGTAGGTACCGGACAGAGGCACGGGATACACCACCCAACGCTCTTCTTTTGGAATGAACCGGTAAATGCGATCGGTCATATTCTCGTTCAGCCAGATGTCCTGATGGATGGGGTGTACACCCAGGGCGTAGGGTGCCGGGCGCGCGCCTTCGGCAAATTCCGGCATGTCATAGACTGTGGCTTCAAATCCATCCGACACATCTATCCGTGCCAGTTGGCCTTCGGAATAGCCGGAGACCCACAGGATGCCTTCTTTATCGAAGCGCATGCGGCGTGGCCCGCGGATGGGTGAGTCATACTCGGTGACTTCCAGGGTTTCGGCATCCACTGTACCGATCTTGTCGGCGAACAGGCGGCCGTACCACATGCGGTCGTCTACCGGACTGATGTCGATGCCGTAGGGCTGGGTACCGCCGGAGATGCCGTCGGGCTCGACCTCAGGCAGAGACACGATGTCGAATGAGCCATTGTCAGGCAGCAGGCGGCCGACCTTCTCAGAAGCGGCCAGGGTAAACCAGGCATAGCCTTTGCTGTCCACGCGGATGGTGTGCGGGTAGTAGGCTTTTTCTTCGCGCGGGATCATGTGCGAGGGTTCCCAGGTGTTGGTCTGGGGATCGAACACGCCGATGCTGTGGGTGCCGGTGTTGGTGACGTAGTACTTGCCATCCTTGCCCAGATCCAGCGAATGCGGACCGTGGCGGGTGCCCGGATCAAACTCACCGATGACCTGCTTCTTAGGCACATCCTTATGATACTTGTTGGCATCGCCGTCAGACTGCACCACGTACTGTGACTGTCCCGAAATAGGGTCGGTGACGACCATGTGGTCCAGTGCCTGATCGACGGTGTAAATCAGTCCGTTGGTGGGGTGCACGATGGAGTCGTGCGGCACAAAGGCACGGTCCAGCATGTACTCGTAGATCTTTGCAGACTGCAGCTCTGCATGGATGGGGAACTCAGGTCTCGCCTTGATGGGCTTGCCATCAAAGCCGGCGGCCAGGATTTCGGAACGGCGGTCGCGCAGTTTTTCATCGAAATTGCCGACCATGCGATGCATACGCTGAATGGTAACGGCCCAGGATTCTGCAGTGCGCGGAATGCGGGTGAACGGATTACCCATCTGGTGACAGGACAGACAGTCGCGCTGAAACTGGTACGCGTTGAAGTCTTTGTCATCGCCCTCTTCAAAGGGCAGGGCATAAAAGTGATAGGCCGCCGGTAGACTGTCGGAGATTTCCTGTTCGTCGGTCATGGGCTGCATGACGATGTTTTCGCTGGTGGTGGCACTGCCACCCAGTTCAACCGTGGTGTGGGCGTCTTTGAAATAAGGCGTGCGGGCGCGCACTTTCAATGTGCCTTCCAGGCGGGTAACAAGTTTATAGACGCCTTCCGGGTCGGTATAGACAGATTCGGAGACGCCGTTGGCTTCGTCGGTGACGCGGATCAGCACGCCGCTCATTTTTTCGCCTTGCTGAGACTTGACCTGCCCAGTCAGGACTGCGGCGTGGGTGAAAGCACTCAAGGACAGCAGTGCCAGCGTGATTGAAAGAATTTGTGTGCCGCTGCTGACGAGCCGTGACAGGCGCGTGGGCAGCTGCAGGTTTGCGAGTCGATTCATGGTGATTCCCTCCTCAAGGCGTCAATTACCCTACGAAATAACGGGGTTAAAAGCCAGATCATTTACGCAGGGGCACAAGCTTGCGGATCCAGCCATCGCTCTTGGTGAGGAGATACAGCTCGCCCAGGGCGTCAGTACCCAGGCGCAGATCCACTCGCTGACCCGGCTGATAGGAATTTGCGAAACTGGTTATCTCAATCAGCGATTTCTCCTCGCCGTCGAAGGACAGGCGCAGCTCATAGATCTTCGCCAGTTGGCCTTTCTCAGCGACTTGCCCGGGCTCGATATCACTGGCATCGAAGTAGAACACGCGTCCGTTGACCAGATCGGCAAAGACATACATACCGCTGAGCTCGGGAATGGCAGAACCCTCATAAACGAAGCCGCCACCGATGGCATGGCCTTCGTCGTGGTCGTATTGGGCGATGGGATCAATGAGGTCATCTCTGTCCGCCGGCAGGTCATAAACGCTGCCCAGGCTGTCCTGCCCGGCACCCATGGCGGTGGCGAATGTGCCTTCCCGCAGGCGCCAGCCATAGTTACCGCCGCGCTGCCCCAGGTTTACTTCTTCCAGCTGGTTCTGACCGATGTCAGCGATGAACATACGACCCTGACTGTCCCAGGAAAAGTGTTGCGGGTTGCGCAGGCCGTAGGCCCACACCTCTGGCGCAACGCCTTTGACACCTACAAAGGGGTTATCTTGAGGTATGCCGTAGGCACGCTCGCCCTCTGCCGCCAGCGGCAGGATGCGCAGGATGGCGGCCAGCGGTTCATGGCGCTGCTGACCGTAGTCGCGTGGGTCGTTGGCCACGCCGCCATCGCCCAGCGCGATGTATAGCACACCATAGTCCGGCGAGCCCACTTCGGCGTAGGGGTTAAAGGCGATGTTGCCGATGTTGTGATTGGGAGCGAACTGACCGATCCGCAGCAGCTCGCGGCTGGTGCCCTGAAAGACGCGCCCGCGCGGGTTGTAAGCGGTCCATTCACGCACCACGCTTTCATGACTGCCGGCATCATCGCCCAGGTAGTCGGCCGGGCGCGTACCGCTGCCGGTGGTGGTGCTGTAGGCGGTGTAAAATTTACCGAAACCAGGTTTACCCACCGTGGTGAATTCGGGGTGAAAGGCCATGCCTGACAGCCCCATTTCGTTAGGGAACATGGCGTCGTCGAACCCCACATCCGCAGTACGCAGATCGAGATATACCGATGGCGTGCTGGCGCGATCATCGGTGCGGTACAGAATGCCCCGGGTATCGTTGATGATCAGCGCACCGAAGGTGTTACCCAGCGGCATCAGATACTGAATGCGGGCGTAGGCATCATTGGTCTGCTGCTGACTCGAGTCCTTACTTTGCGGCACGCGCACAAAGGGCTCCACTGCCACCACGATCTCACCCTGCAGAATCGGCTCGGGCACCGGCTTGTCCAGCGGCGTTGCGGCGGATGCTGCGGTGCTGATCCAGCCGCTTAGGAAGATACTGAAGAATAGGGAGAACACTACCAGTCGCGTCATGAAGCCCTCGTAAAGACGATTTTTTCTCGACTGTATGACTGTTAAGCTCAGTGCGCAATGCCAGCCAATTCTGCCAGCTCGAAAGTATGGGACCCTATTGTGCGCCTGGGGCACTGGTCGCTGGCCGGTTTTTTTACCGCGGCCTACTGGACTGGGGGCGACTGGCTGGATCTGCATGCGCACCTCGGTTACTGCGTCGGGTTGCTGGTCTTGCTGCGCCTCTACTGGGGTTGCGTGGGTCCGACGCCGGCCCGTTTCAGCAGTTTTTTACGGCCCTTTGCTGAGGTCCGCGCCTTTCTGCACAGCCTGCTCAAACGTTCGGTTCTTCCCCACACCGGACACGATCCTGCCGGCGGCTGGATGATCGTAGCCCTGCTGGCTGCGCTGGCGGTGACGGCAGTATCTGGAACCGTGTTGTTCGCCCTGGAAGGGCGCGGCCCGCTGGCCGGGAGTTTTGTCATGTCGTGGCCCGGTGCGACGGTGGAGGCGGTGCATCATCTGGCCAGCGACATCAGCCTGGTGCTGATCTGCGTTCATATTCTCGGTGTACTGGCGGTTTCCTGGGTGACCAGACAAAACCTGATTGGCGCCATGATCAAAACAGATAATGCCCGGGGTACACCGTAGTGGTCGGTGTGCGATGTCATTTTCTGCTGTCTATGACGCTGTGCCTGCTGTGTGGCCAGGTGCAGGCTACACCGGCGGTGGATAACCTGCTCGTGGAATATGCCAGCGCCCAGGGGGTTGGCGCTTTCGATGCTGCACAGGGCGAGGCGCGTTGGTACGCTTCCCAGGCGGAGCGCAGTTGCACCAGTTGCCATGGTATGGATCTCAGTGTCGCGGGTCGCCATCATAAAACCGGTAAAGTGATCGAGCCCATGGCCCGCTCGGTGAACCCGGAACGCTTGACCGAGGTGAAGAAGATCAGAAAATGGTTACTGCGCAACTGCAAATGGACCTACGATCGCGAGTGCACCGCGCAGGAAAAGGGTGACTTTCTGTTGTGGTTGCGTGATCAGTAGTGTGGCACAGGGGGTGATGAGAGAGGATGAGAGAGGGGAAGAGAGAACATGAATAGAATGCATAAGGTCAGCGCCACCGTGCTGCTCGCCGCAATCTGGGTGTTTGCCGTGCAGGGCATCGTGCAGGAAGTGCAGGCGGGAGACTTCCGCTACGTCAAGAATTCCGACTACATTGCTGAGTGTGGGGCCTGTCATCTGGCCTATCCGCCCCAGCTGCTGCCGGAAGCGGGCTGGGATAAGATCATGCTGGGGTTGGAAGATCACTTTGGCGAAAATGCCGAACTGGATGAAGAAACAGCCGCCACCATATCCGCCTATCTGTCTGAATATGCGCTGGGCAAGGGCAAGGCGTCACGCATGAGCAAAATGATGCGCAATCTGCCGGACGAGATCCCCTTGCGCGTCACCGAGATACCCGCTTTCAAAGACACCCATGCAGAGGTACTTGAGCAACTTGAGATGGATGCCTTTCCTACGGGTTATCTGAGCCCCTGTGCAGATTGCCACCGCCAGGCAGCGTCGGCGTTGTTCGATAAAGAACTGCTGCATCCGGGTTACGGCCCTTCCGTCTGGGGCGGCAGCACTCTAGACTAACGGCCGCATTGGCAAGGGAAGAGAGCATGGGAGAGTTAGACGACTTCCGGGCGGAAGTGTCCGCCTGGCTGAAGGAAAATCGGCCATCAGAACCGGATTTTCTGCTGCCGGAAACCTTCATGGAAGTGGGCACCGATCAGCAGTTTCACTATCTGCGTGACTGGCAACAGCAGGTCTACGAAGCGGGCTATCTGGGCATGGCCTGGCCGGAAGCCTACGGCGGGGGCGGTAAGCCCCAGGTGATGCAGGACATCGTTAATGCAGAGATGGCTCGGCAGCAGGTGCCCTTTGTACCCAATACCATCGGCCTGAACTGGGCCGGTCCATTGATTCTCGCCATCGGCACCGAAGCGGAAAAGCAGAAATACATCCGCGGTATCCTGTCGGCCGAGGACATCTGGTGTCAGGGCTTTTCTGAACCGGACAATGGTTCTGACCTGGCTGCCGCCACCACCCGGGCGGTACGAGACGGCGATGAGTGGGTGTTGAACGGCAGTAAAATCTGGACCAGTCTCGGCAGCTACGCCAAGTACATGATCCTGCTGGCGCGCACCGATCCCAACGCCGGCAGCAAATACCAGGGTCTGAGCTACTTTCTGGCACCCATGAATGTACCGGGCATCGAAGTACAACCGATACGCAAACTGACCGGTGAATACGGCTTCACCCAGACCTTCTTTACCGATGCCCGCGTTCCCGGCGACTGCCTGATGGGTAAGGAAGGCGAAGGCTGGCAGATCGCCATGCAGACGCTGACCTTTGAGCGCGGCGCGGCGGGTGGGCAGGCTGGGGGGTTGTCCATGAATGCGGTTGGGGTCAACGATGTGGTCGAACTTGCCCGCCGTGTAATGCGTGATGGCAAGCCCGCCATCGAAGATCCGATCATCCGCGATCAGCTGATGGCGTTTGTGATCGAAGATCAGGGTGACCGGCTGTGCGCTGCGCGGGCCAGAATTCCTGCACTGACCAGCGAGCGGCCCGCAGCCATTCCCATGTCTGGCAAGTTACGTGCCACTGAACACAAGCGACGTCTGTTCCAGTTTGCGGTACAGCTGCAAGGCGCCAACGGTGCCCGCTGGGTCGGCGACGAGCGGGCGGCCGACCGAGGGCTGTGGCAGCGTTCCTACTTCAATTCGTTTTCCGCAACCATCGGCGGTGGCACCAGTCAGGTGCAGGCCAATATCGTAGGCGAGCGTGTGCTCGGCCTGCCGAAAGATTAAGGCAGACAGCACATGCAGAAATTGACTACCACCCTGTCGTTTTCGGAAGAGCAGGCCATGCTGCTGGAAACCGCAGAAAACTTTTTCCGTGAACGCACTCCAGTAACCGGTGTGCGTGATCTGATGTTGTCCACGCATGGCTACCCGCCTGAAATCTGGCAGGAGATGATTGCGCTGGGGTGGACCGGTCTGGCCATTGCCGAAGAGTATGGTGGCAGCGGCTTGAACCTGGCGGCAGCCACCTGTATTGCCGAACCCATGGGCCGCTACCTGTCCGCTACACCCTGGCTGAGTACTCAGCTGGCAATCCAGGGTCTGATGGCAGCGGATGAGTCACTGCAGAGTGAGTTTCTACCGCAGATTGCGGAAGGTGCAGCAGCGACGGTGGCGTTGACTGAAATAGACGCCAGCTGGGACCTGACCGCAGCCCAGCTCAAAGTTGAACGACAGAACGGGCAGGTGCTGCTGAGCGGGACGAAAACCTTTGTGCTCAATGCTGACGTTGCCCAGATCGCATTGGTGAGCGGTATCTGCGATGGTGAACTCTGTCTGGTGGTGCTCAACGCCGATGAAATTGCCGCTGCTCAGCCAACCCGGGAAACGGTTATCGACGAGACCCGCCGCAGTTTCGAGTTGCGCTGCGACGGCTTAAGCGTTGATGCCGGACGTCTTCTTACTGGCGCGCACGCGCAACAGGCTTGTGCACGCATCGAGGCGGCAGCCCTGCTGTTGTTATCAGCAGAAGCGGCGGGGGGTATTGCCGGGGTGTTGGAAGTGATTGTTGAGTACCTCAATACCCGCGAAGCGTTCGGACGCAAGATTGGCGGCTACCAGGGTTTGAAGCATCCCACCGTCGACATTCTGATCGGCCTGGAGCGCACCCGTTCGCACGTCTATCACGCCGCCAGTCTGCTGGACGCAGGCGAGGATGCGTTGCTCGCACTTCGCATGGCGAAAGCCGAGGCCAGTGCCTCATTTGCGTTCGCCGGCGACCGCGCAGTGCAGTTTCATGGCGGCTTTGGCTTTACCTGGGATTGCGATGCGCAACTTTATCTGCGCCGGGCATTATGGTCGCAGTATATGTTCGGTGATGCGATTTATCATAGAAAACATTTGAGTGAGGTACTGCTATGACGGCAATAAGAATCGTACTCTTGGTGGTGGTCTGCGCACTGAGCCTGCCGCTGAAAGCCGAACCGGGTCTCGGCGACGAAGCCTACGGGCTGCTCAAATCCCTGTATGCCTACGATGCCTCTTTCCCGTTGAATGTGCGCACGGCGGGTCGCTTTGAGCGCGAGGGCGCGCAGTTTGAACGGCTCGTCTTCGAAAGTTTTCACGGCGGCAACGCCACCGGATTGCTGGGCATGCCTGCCGGTGAAGGACCGTTCCCGGTCGTGATCCTGATGCACGGGGTCACTGGCAGCAAATCCCAATGGCTGGATGACGCCTTTACCAACGGTGGCCTGGTATCTGTCGGACTGCTCGCCAAAGGTTATGCCGTACTCGCACTGGACGCTCAATACCATGGTGACCGCGCGGTCTACAACGACTACATCGACGTCGGCGAAATGGTGTTCCAACGCGGCTGGGGCGTACGGTACGCGAACCTGCTGACCCAGACCGTGGTCGACTATCGGCGCGCCATCGACTATCTCGCCACACGAGAAGACATTGATGTCACGCGTCTAGGCGCACTCGGCTACAGCATGGGCGGGCACATGGCCTTCATCCTGGGCGCCGTTGAACCCCGCATTCAGGCCACAGTCGCCTGCGTCGTACCGCATATGGCCGGCATGCCCATGACACCGTACGCGTTCGCCCGCGACATGGGCACAGACCCGCTGCTGATGCTGATGGGCACGCAGGACCGCTTCTACACCCGCGAGCAGGCGCAGACCCTGTTCGACCTGGTACCGGGCGATAACAAGACGCTGCACTTCTATGACAGCGGACACTCGCTACCGGCAGAGTATACTGACAAGGCTGTAAACTGGCTGAGCGAGCAACTTTGATTGAGCCACCTGCTGATCTGCAAGTGTGTTGAACATTGGAGGCTGGGCAGAATTTACACCTCTGGCATGCTCGCAGCCCAAGTGCCTCTGTCACTTGCCTGCGAAACTCGACCTCTTTTTTGGCGCTGTCAGCGCCAAAAAAACCGGGACTCAGACAATCCTCGGCATCCCCTTCGGGGCACGCTCCGCCGGCACTTGGGCTAAACGCTCGGACACGCCAGAGGTGTAAATTCTGCCCAGCCTCCAACGTCCAACTCCCAAATTCACCATCTACAGTTCTATCGAGTGATCCACAAGTAGCGCTTCAACCAGCTTCACCCTCAACGTGATACAACTTGTTATAAATCTGCCAGCGCCCCTCCACCCGTACCAGCGACAACGTATCCAGAAACGTCAGCTCCATGTAGTCATCCCGTACCCGGGCAACAGCAGTATCACCAGCAATGTCCAACGAGACGATGTCCAGCCGGGGTGTATCGCCGCGAGCCTTGGGTGACGGGTCGACGCCGGCAACGACATCGGCAAATTGCTCGACGGTCATTTCGCTGAACTTACCCTGCATGTAGCCGGTGATGCGCGCGGAGGGGTGGAAGGCCGCGTGGGTTTTGGCGGTGCTGGCTTCGAACATGCAATCGAAATAGGTCTGGATGACGGCGCGAATGTCGTTTTCTGTACTCATTTATCTTGTTCCTCATCAGGGTTTTCATCGTCGGGTTCAACGGGGAATTCAAACAGCTGTTCCGCCGCTGTTAAATAGGCCTCGGTACTGTTGGGCGTGCGCCACAGCAGGCTGACAGGCAGCAATGTGGTTTCATAGATGGGCTGGGGGTTGAACTGGTCGTCGTCGCGGTAGGCGTTGACAAAGTTATAACCGACAAAACTCCAGGCGATGCCGGCGGCCAGCAGCGTTCGCACCAGTGCGGTTTGATTAAACGCGGTGCGCAACTGAAACCATAACAGCAAAGTCAGCAGCAGACCGGGTATCACATACTTCAGTACTGTGACCAGATTATGGATGCCCAGGTTGAACGCCAGGATTTCGTTGACGTAACGATACAGCAGCGAGGCGGTCAGAAACGCCAGCATGAATAACCAGTGCTGCAGAAAGCGCGACTGGTGCCGTACCACGCGGGTGATGAGTGCACTGATGGCGACCCAGGCGATGGCGCCAATGCCGGGTGACAGGGTCTGGGTCAGCCACTTGGACAGTTCAAACTCCCGTGTGGTGTTGTAGTAGACGCTGAGTCCGGTGAGGGCGAAGAATGCGGCAGTAACAAGCACCACGACCCAGGGTCGGCTGAGCTGGTTGATGATGCGGTCAGTTCTGCTCAGGTTCAGCACCGGGTCGACCGGATGGTCGCTTGCGAGTACCCGGATCTGGGTGTTGCCCAGGGTGATGCGGGTACCTGAGGTGATGGGCTGCACCGCCCCGTGGGAAGCCTTGCCATGCACCTGGGTGAACGCCGCCTCGCTCAGTACTTCCAGCCGCAGCCCCTCCAGATCGTTGATCACGCGCAGATGTTGCGCGTCGACATAGGGGTCGGGCAGGATCACGTCGCAATCATAGCCGCGACCGATGGTCGCCTGGCGCTGTTCGAAGCGGTGGTATTCCTGGGAGCGGCCACCCCGTTGGCTGACCTCGACTACGATTCCCATGCGTGCAGCTCCATGAATTTACGCGCGAAGGCCATGGCATTTTCATGGCTGACACCGCTCAAGGCGAAGTGGCTGGCCAGACCCGAATCGGCCTTGCCTAACAGAGAGCCGGAATAGAGCACATCGTACAGGCGGGGAAACTTTTTATACTGGCGGACGCACATGACTGCGCGCCACACGCTGGGTGACAGCTGGGGCTGGGTGACGAAGTCGCGATTGCATTGATAGTTGGTCACATCGTCTTCACCGGCCCAGGTGCGGGTGCTCATTCTGGAAAATGTGCGGCCAAATACCTTATGGAAGCGATAGCTGTCGAATTCTGTGGTGCTCAGCCAGGCGTACTGAATGTCGATGGCACCGGTTGTGAAAGTCGGGCTGACATAGATGTTGTCCTGGGAGGTACAGGTCTTGCTGGACTGCTGAAACTCCTCCGCATCGTCATTGGTGTTACCCCAGCATTTGAAATAGTCGTTGATGTCGGCGCCGATCAGCCAGGGCCCCAGCGTCTGGGTCTGCCAGTCGTGTTCCAGTAACAGACTGAATTTGTAGTTCTGATCGGCGTACAGCTGGTCGGCTATGACGCTGAGGTAGCTCTCTTCCGCCAGCGCCGCCCCCCGTGCCTGGTAGTTGGCCAGCAGTTCGGTGAGGAATCTGATGGGTACCAGAAAACTGATCTGATTGCCGGAGGTGGCCACGTTGACCCCTACCAGTTCACTCTTTTCATTGATGGCCGGGCCACCACTCATGCCAGGGTTCAGTGAGCCACTGAAGTGCAGCTTCTGATAAAAACTCTGCTCCAACAGACCGTTGTAGGTGCCCGGGATGATGGTGTGACCCAGATCGTAGGGGTTGCCCAGGGCGTAGATTTCTTCGCCCTGGGTCGGGACAGTCTGGCTGATTTCCAGCGGCGCAGGCAGTTCGACCTCGTCCACGAAGCGAAGAATGGCCAGATCATGGATCACATCAAAATCTGCGACGCTGACGGTGTGGGTCACTCCCGCCCGGTTTTTTGCTTCGATGCGAAACTTTTCCGGCTCGTGAACGGCGTTGGCAATGACATGGAAATTGGTCGCCAGCAATTGTTCGGTGGACAACACGAAGCCTGAGCCGATGGCGGCTTTTTCCTTGGATTGCTGGTCGATGATGAGAATCTGATACACCCGATCCGCGGCGTGGGCGTACACCTGCCTGGCATCCTCTGCCTGAGCCTGGGAAGCACACAGCAGCAAGCCGATAATGGTGAGCAGGCGAGCGGGGAAGGGGTGATGGGGATGACGTTGGTGACTGCCGGTGACTTCGGTAATGTTCGCGCTCCGCTGGGCTCAGCGGCAACTATAGCATCGAAATCTGGCGTCTAAATCAACTTATGGTTGTGCTCGTGACCGCGGATGGTTTCCACACAGTAGGCCACACTGTTGATGCCGAACAGCCACAGGGCCGTGCCCAGTACCAGCGCGAGATAGGGATTGCCGCTCTCGATGCTGCCGACACCCACCGTAACGTAGCCGATGTAAACAGCAATTTTGGCAATGACGTGGTCGTGAAAGTAGTGATCCTGATTGTTCATGACTTTACCCCTGTTGCTTTACCTGTGGGTCACGGCCAGGAACCGAGGGGTTCAAACTTTTTTTCCGTTACTGCATCCAAAGTCATCTCAGATGGACCTTTTATTATGAACAAGCAAATTTTACAGGTGAGCAATGGAGAGTATGACGCTGGGTATGGGCTTTGCGGCGCTCGGTTTCTGGTTATTTGTCGCTGCGATGGTGGCGGTGGGGGTGTGGGACAGCATCAGGAAACGGGAGACTCAGCACGAGACCCTGCGGCGCATGGTCGAGAGTGGCCAACCGTTGGATGAAGCGCTGCTGGACAGAGTGTTGTCTGTGCACAAAGAGAGTAAAGACATGGGTCGTGATCTGCGGGTTGGTGGATGGATCACGCTGGCATTGGGTCCCGGTCTGGCTGTTTTCGGCTGGATCCTGGGCATTGCATTGGATGAAGTGCTGACCTACATCATGCTGGCTGTGGCAGTACTGATGTTGTTCATCAGTGCGGGATTATTTATTGGTGCAAAGGCAGTGTATGGTCGTGATGAAGGTGGCAATTCGTAATCAATCGATCCCCGAACGGCATGACAAATCCTCTGGAAAAGGCAGCGGAATTGCTGGTAGTGGGCCTGGCTCAAACCGGTGATCGCGCTGCGTTTACCGAACTTGTGCGCCGCCGCCAGAGCTGGCTACGCAATCTTATGGTCAGACTCTGCAACGATCGGACGTTGGCAGATGATCTGGCTCAGCAGGCCTTTCTGCAGGCCTGGCGTGACATCGTGCGGCTACGCGAGGGAAGAAAGTTTGCCGGCTGGTTGAAGCGTATCGCCATCAATGTTTGGTTGAAGCATCAGCGCGAGCACGATCCGCTGCGAGACAGTGCTGCGGTTGAAGATTCAAACCTGCTCAGTACACGCACGCCCCGCCCTGCAATGGCCATGGATCTGGATCAGGCACTGGCTGCGCTGAATGTAGAGCAGCGATTGTGCATCGTCCTCGCCTACCACGAAGGCATGAGCCACCGAGAAATCGCCGAACTCTCGGGTTTACCTGTGGGCACGGTAAAATCACATATCCGACGCGGCACCCAGCAACTCAGAGCGCGGTTGGACAGCTATCGGGACGACGTGGCCGCAAGTACTGGTGAAGCGCATCAAGCGGTAGCAGAAAACAAAGAAAACGACGTTGATCAACAGGGAGACGCAGATGAAAACCAAGTCTGAACATCAACCCGATGTGGATGATTTAGAGCTTGATCTCCGTCTGACGGAGCTGTTTGCCCGCAGCTACACGGATCTCGCGCCAGACAATTTTGTCAGCGAAGTAATGGATGCAACCAGACATGCGTACCGCAGAGAAATGCTGGGTCGCCTGGTGCTCGGCCTGGTGGTGGTGATGGCGATGATACCCCTGCAGGATGCAGCACTGGAGCTGGCAGCCCTGCTGATGGTGCAAGTGATCGAGCTGCAAGGAGGGGTAGTGGCAGCCTTACTGGCACCGGTTAACTCAGTAGGTGCCTTACTGTCGTTGGTGCTGTTCGCAATCCGTGCGGCACACCGTAGACTGTTTGTGCGTGGCTAGGTTCAGTAATCCAACTGCTGCCACAGCATCTCGCGATATTTCAGCGGGTCCTCGAGGGTGTTACCCCGCGCCTGCGAAACTTCCTGCTCAGTCAGGCCCTGGAAACCTGCGGGCAGCGTGTCAGCGTTGAACTCCTGCAGGATGTAATTGACGATGACGGTCAGTTCGTCATCTTCTATCGGCGCCTGTGATGAGCCCGGAACTCTCACCAGATAGGCACGCCCCCCGGGTACGTTCATCAGTTTGCCTAGATCACGCAGGCCGGGTACTTCCGGCGGTGTGCCGCTGCCATCCAGCAGATGGCAGCCGCCACAGTGCAGGATGTATGACACGCGCGCGTCAGCGCCGACTGGTCCGGTAAGGGTAAGTGTGGCCAGCAGGGTAGCGAGACTGACAATTCTGCGGCTGGCAACAAATCGCAGTTGCATAGGCGGGCTCTGACTCAGGCCTCGCCCATCACCACCGCGACTGTGCAATGGTAAGCCTGACTCTTGGTGCCGAAACACCACAGGATATCGTTGGCTTTGGCCGGTTGGTAAACCGGCAGATCGCGTTCGGCGTTGTGACAGAAGCAACGCGCACAGACCGCTTTACCGCAGCAGTCGTTGTAGGAGATCAGGTAGTCCTTATCATCCACCGGATTGTGACAGGTGCCGACCCAGCTGATGGGTGAGGGTTCTGCCCCCGGCGGGCATTGGCTGGTGCTGCCGCCGCAACAGGTGCACAAGGTGCCACCCAGCGCGCAGTAGCGCCAGTACTCACAGCTTTGGTCGTCACCCATCTCTTTGATGCCTTTGGCCTCGCCCGTGGCTGCCCGAGCCACCGGCAGCAGGGGCAGCATACTGGCGCCTACCAGGGTGGCACCCAGTTTACCGATAAAGCTCCGACGGCTGCTGAGTTGCGCCAGACTGCGGCTGGTGGATTGCGCCAGTTGGTCGATGCGGGCCAGAATGTCTGCAGTTGATTTCATGCGTTGTCCTGAGATTAGTGAGTCACACCCTGCAGGTAGCCTGCACCGGTGCCGATTTCGGCGATGGAACGTTGCAGTTTCTGACTTTCAACGTCGTACACATGCAGTTGACCGTCGGTGCCGCTGACGGACAGTAAAGGTTTCGCTGTGCGGGTCACAAACAGATCGGTGCCCTGATGAGGTAGCGGCAGACGGGTGAGCAAGCGCTGCTCAGCGCGCTTGTAGATCCACACTTCGTCGCCTGCAGAGTCGTGGGAGTAACCCCCTTTGCTGTTCATCAGCACAAACAAAAGATCCTGTGCGGCATGGTAGGTAAAGAACTGGCCGCCGCCCGGGCGCCAGTCTGCCGCGCGCTGTTCATCGTCCAGTAATGACCAGGGCTTGCTTACGCTGACCTTGCTGCCGTCCACGCTGGCGGTAAAAACCTGCCCGTTATAGGAAATAAACAACCAGCCCTCGGGTACGGCTGCGGTCTTGTCGAAAACCGGGTCATCGTCGATTTTGAAAAAGCTCTGGCTGCGTACCCGTTCTGCTTCCTGACCCTCACCGTTCAAGCGGATCAGCTGCAATTTGCCATCACCACAGATCTGCAGGAACGCCCGTTCAACACTGGGCACGGTCAGGGCGCAACCGGGGGTGGACAGCTCAGTGACAAAGGTCTGTTGCTGGAGGTCGACGACGGTCACGGACTGTGCGGGCGTCAGGTTGAACAGCGCGAGAAATCGTTGATCGTCCAACAGAGCGATGTAGTGACGGAAAGGCAGTGCCGCGATCTTGTTGGGCACCTTGATCTCTGCTTTGGGGCTCAAGGTCGGTACGTCGTAGATGGTCACCACATCGGTGCGGTCACCATTGGTCAGGCGGCTGTAGTAGCTTTCTGCAGCGTAAAATTCATTGGCGGCGAGATTCACTTCAATGGCCGGTGTGAAAGCGGTCGCACCGATGAGGCCATGCATATTGCCGTTGGCGGCATCGAAGATATAGAACGTACCCAGACCGGCGCGGGCCATCAGCCAGCTTTCAGAGGGTGTGGCGAGTTCTTTAACACCGATGGTTTCCGGCTCAATGGTGCTGCGGGCAAGAGGGCCCAGGCCCAGCAGCAGCGCGGTCATTGTGACCAGGCAGATTAACTTTCGCTGTCTCACGGCCGTCCCCTGCAATGTGTGTCTCGACTCTAGCCAACCCGGGACATTCTGGCAACAAAAAGCCGGACCGGTGAGGCGCTGGTCCGGCGGTGACGGTCAATGCAGCTCCATGCCCTCCAGACCACCCTGCTCACGCCAGTCTTTCAGCAGTTTGTTGAACGCGTTGATGCCGGGCGCATAAGGCGAGTTCTGCATGTTGCCGCGATTGCCCTGACCTTCCTGGTTGTAATATCCGGGCGTGCATTCCTGCAGAAAGGCAGTAGCACCGGTGCCCGCCAGGGCGACGATCTGTTGTACCCAGGCATCCTCGGCTTCGGCACTGGGTTCCACGGACTTATGACCGTTGCCGAGTACCTGGTCGATAATAAAGCTGACGTGTACCGCCTGATCATCAAACATGGCTGTCATGTTGGGCGACAGACCGTTCTGGTTGATGCCGATGGTGAACCAGTTGGGAAAGCCGTGGCTGGCCAGCCCATGCAGGGTTCGATAGCCGTCCTGCCAGTGCTCATAAAGGGACTTGCCACCACGACCGACGGTGTCGAAGTCCACCCGGCGGTGTGGCGAGGTGGTGATTTCGAAACCGGTCGCATAGATGATGCAGTCCACCTCGTATTCGACGCCGTTGGCCACCACGCCATTGGCGGTAATGCGCTCTACGCCTTTGGCGTCGGACACATCCACCAGTTCTACATTGGGGCGACTGAAAGTTGCCAGATATTCGTCGTTAAACGTCGGGCGCTTGCAGAACTGGCGATACCACGGCTTCAGCGCCTCGGCCGCTTCTTCTTTGCTGACCATCTCGTCAACCCGCGCGCGAATTTCATTCATTTTCTGAAAGTCGGCGATTTCCGCACGCAGTGCGATTTCTTCCATATCCAGGTTGCCGTCGTCCGGCTTGCGGCTCATCAGCGAAATGCCAATGCGCCGCGCGATGTCGGTCCAGCCGTCGGCGACCAGATCTTCGCCGAACTCCTGACCTAACAGCACCGCGGCGAAGTTTTCCCGTCGTGCGCGCTGCCAGCCGGGTTCCAGGCTGCTGTACCATTCCTCATCGGTGGGCTTGTTGCCGCGCAGATCCACTGAACTGGGTGTGCGCTGGAAAACGTACAGTTGTTTGGCGTGCTTGCCGAGAAAGGGTACCGCCTGAATTGCCGTGGCACCGGTGCCGATCACCGCCACCCGCTTGTCGCCCAGCTTGTCCAGGTTGCCGTTGTGATCGCCGCCGGTGTAGTCGTAGTCCCAGCGCGAGGTGTGAAAAGTGTGACCCTGGAAGTCTTTGATGCCGGGAATGCCTGGCAGTTTCGGCCGGTTGGCCGGGCCGGTGGCCTGAATAACAAAGCGCGCGCGGATGTTGTCTTCGCGATGGGTGCTGACCTGCCAGTAGTGGCCTTCGTCTGACCATTGGATGCCGGTTACCCGGGTCTGGAACAAGGCCGCGTCGTACAGCCCGAAATATTCCCCAATGCGCTGGGTGTGAGAAAAGATTTCCGGTGCGTAGGAATACTTTTCCTTGGGCATATAGCCGATCTCTTCCAGCAGCGGCAGATAGCAGTAAGACTCGATGTCACATTGCGCGCCGGGGTAGCGGTTCCAGTACCAGGTGCCGCCGAAGTCGGCGCCGGACTCGATGATGCGGAAATTGGTCACGCCGCGTTCTTTCAAGCGTGCCGCTGCCATCAGACCACTGAAGCCAGCACCGATAATGGCCACGTCAATGTCCAGCTCCAGCGGATCGCGCTCAAGCGGTTGTTCGACATAGGGGTCTTCGTCGGCATAGCGGGCAAACTCAGCCGCGGCTTCCAGATATTGGGCTTCGCCCTCAGGGCGAATGCGTTTATCGCGCTCCTGAGCGTATCTGGCGCGTAGCGCCTGCGGGTCGAAATCAAGATCAGGGAACAGGTTGTGTAGTCGTTCTCGCTCAGACAAAGCTTCCTCCAGAACTCGCGTTGCAAAGCCGTACAGTATAAGACGTATTGAGTCACTGAGGCCATCAACTGTATGCTGGTTGTTCGGTTAGAGAGGGATGAAGACAATGAGCAGACTGATATTAGCGGTCGTAGTGTCACTGAGTGCGCTGCTGACCGCCAACAGCTACGGACAAGTGGATCTGTCAGGCTTTTATGATTCCGGCACACTGACACCGCTGGACCGACCTAAAGAATTTGGCGACAAACAGTTTATGACGCCCGCCGAGGCGGAAGCGATTGTCAAACGGACCGAGGCCGGTCTGGCCGCCGCCAATCAGCAGAGTGACCCGAACCGTGAAGCGCCGGTGGCCGGTGGCGATGGCAATAATAATGCCGGTGCCGGTGGGGTAGGCGGGTATAACGCCTTCTGGGTTGACCCGGGCAGCTTTGTTTCAGAAGTAAACGGCAAGATCCGCACCTCCATCATTTATGACCCGCCCAATGGTCGACGCCCGGCGATGACGCCCAAGGGTCAGGCAGCCATGGCGGCTAACTTCGCCTCGTTCGCCTATCAGAATGACGGCACTGCCTCGTGGCTGGCCAAGGCTGGTAACGGTCCCTTTGATGGACCGGAAACGCTGGCGCTGGCAGAACGCTGCCTGCTGGGGTTCAGTGCCGGTCCACCCAGCCTGCCGGGCCTGTACAACAACTTTAAGCGCATCATTCAGACCGAAGACCATGTCATGATCCTGCTGGAGATGGTGCACGATGCGCGCGTGATCCGGCTCAACTCGACCCATGGACCAGAAACCAACCGCAAATGGCTGGGCGACTCCATCGGCTGGTGGGAGGGTGATACTCTGGTGGTGGAAACAAAGAATTTTAAGGAGCGCACCGGGCTGTATGGCGGCGATGAAAATCTGCACCTGGTTGAACGCTTTTCCAAGCTGGATGATGGCAATCTGCTGTATAACTTCACCGTGACCGATCCCACCATCTGGACCGCGCCGTGGAGTGGTGAATATGTGTGGAAGGCCAGCGAAGACAAGGTGTTTGAGTACGCCTGTCATGAAGGCAACTATGCCATGGGTAACATTCTGCGCGGCGCGCGAATTCTGGAGTCAGAGTATGAAGGGCCCCGTGCCGAGGCCGGCTCCGGCGAGTAATGGCGGCCAGCGATCGATTTATCAATGAGGATTTCTGATGAGTGAAGCGCAAAATCTGACCTACGTCGGTACCCGACCCGTCAGACCCGATGGGGTTGAAAAGGTGACCGGCAAAGCCAACTACGGCGCCGATGAAGCGTTACCGGGCATGATTTATGGCGTGGTTGTTCGCAGTCCCCACGCCCATGCCAGGGTGAATGGCATTGATGCCTCGGCGGCGCTGGCGCTGGATGGTGTTTATGCGGTCACAACCGCAGCCGATTTCCCCAGTCGGGATGGCATCAGCACGGGCCGCAAGCGCTTTCTGGAAAACGTCATCGCCAGTGAAAAAGTGCTCTATCACGGCCATCCGGTGGCGGCCATCGCGGCTAAGAGTCTGGCTCTGGCCCGGCAGGCGGCAGCGCTGGTCAAAGTGGACTACACCGTGCTGGATGCGGTGCTGGATATGCAGGCAGCCATGCGCGACGACGCACCGCTGCTGCATGACGACATGTTTACCCAGGGCGTCGAGCCGGCGCCTGACAAAGCCTCCAACGTATCGACCAAGACCGCCATAACCCGCGGCGATGTGGAAGCTGGCTTTGCCGAGGCAGATGTCATTGTCGAACGCACCTTCGTCACACCGATGGTGCATCAGGGCTATATCGAGCCCCATGCCTGTGTGGCAGATGTGAACAAGAGCGGTGAAGCCACCCTGTGGTGTTCCAGTCAGGGCCATTTCGGCATTCGAGATCAGGCCGCGCTGGTGTTGGGCATGGATACCGGTGCCATACGCGTGATTCCCGCTGAGATCGGCGGCGGCTTTGGTGGCAAGACGGTGGTTTATCTGGAACCGCTGGCCATCAAGCTGTCCGAAAAAGCAGGTCGCCCGGTCAAAATGGTAATGACCCGGGAAGAAGTCTTCCGCGCCACGGGTCCCGCGTCGGGCACCATCAATACTGTCAAGATCGGCGCCAAGTCCGATGGCACCATTACCGCCATGGCGGCGGATCTGCTGTATGAGGCCGGCGCCTTTCCCGGCAGTCCACTGGGGGCGGGCGCGATGTGTATCTTCGCGCCTTACGACGTGCCCAATATTCGCATCGAAGGTTTTGAAGTGGTGGTCAACAAGCCGCGCGTGGCGGCTTATCGCGCACCGGGTGCACCGCAGTCGATGTTTGCCGGTGAGTCGGTACTGGATGAACTGGCCCAGCAACTGGATATGGACCCCATTGATCTGCGGCTGAAGAATGCCGCCCGTGAGGGCACCAGTGCGGCCTACGGGCCACGCTTCAAGGCGATCGGCTTTATCGAATGTCTGGAGGCGGCGAAAAAGCATCCCCACTATCAGGCGCCGCTGGGGCCCAATCAGGGGCGGGGTATTGCCGCCGGGTTCTGGTTCAACGCCGGTAATAACTCCAGTGCGGAAGTGCACATTGCCGAATCGGGCATGGTGCAGATTGTTGAAGGCAGCCCGGACATCGGCGGCAGTCGCGCGGCGATGGCGCTGATGGCAGCAGAAACCTTAAAGATCCCCTATGAACGCATTCGCGTGCGTGTGGGGGACACCGACAGCACCGGGTTCTGTAACACCACCGGCGGCAGTCGCACGACCTTCGCCACCGGTATGGCGGTTATCAACGCCTGTGAAGACGTGGTTGCACAGTTAAAACAGCGTGCCGCCATCACCTGGGGTGTAGACGCCGATCAGGTGGACTGGGTGGACGGTCAGGCCGTGCCCCTGCCGGGCGTGAATGTGGAAGCGCCGCCGCTGCCGCTGGCCAAGATTGCGCGCGCGTTTCCCAAAACCGGTGGTCCTATTTCTGCAAGGGCATCACTCAATGCCCAGGGCCCCGGCCCTTCCTTCGCCGTCAATATGTGTGACATGGAGGTGGATCCGGAAACCGGTCGCACGACCGTGTTGCGCTTTACCGCCATTCAGGATGCCGGCCGAGCCGTGCATCCGGACTATGTGGAAGGTCAGATGCAGGGCGGTGCGGCACAAGGTATCGGTTGGGCGCTGAACGAGGAATACCTGTTTGACGCAGGCGGTATTCAGGAGAATCCAGGCTTTCTGGATTATCGGATTCCGGTGGCGTCAGACTTGCCGATGATCGACACCGAGATCGTTGAAGTACACAACGACACCCACCCTTACGGTGTGCGCGGCGTTGGCGAGACACCGATCGTCGCCCCGCTGGCGGCAGTGGGTAACGCGGTCAGTCGGGCGTTGGGCAAGCGCATGTCGACTCTGCCGTTGTCGCCCAGTCGAATCCTGGCCGAACTGGACGGCTGACCGGGCAGCGCTTAGACAGTCGCCTTAACCCAACGCTGCTGTTCGAACCAGCGGTCGAATTTGACCAGCAGCGGTGGCAGGAAAAACAGATCCAGCAGCAACGCCACGACAATAATAGGGGTCAACAGCAACGCCACATTCTGAAAGTGGAAAGTGTTGGAAAAGATCAGAATTACCGTACCGATAGCCAGGCACAGCGTGGTGATGGTAATAGCTGAACCTGCCTTATCCAGTGAATAGCTGACGGCTTCCTCGGGTTTTGAGCCCTCCCGGCGTGCACTGATGTATTTACTCAGCACGTGCACCGAGTCATCTACCACCAGTCCGATACTGATGGAAAACAGCATCAGGATGTAGGGGTTCAACTCACCGATGAAGACACCCCAGAAACCGAATACGATGGTGGCGGGGAACAGGTTCGGCATGATACTCAAGAGCCCGTAGCGCACGCTGCGCAAACCGATCAGCATGGTCAGCGTGATGAGAATAAAGCTGACGGTAAAGCCTTCCATCAATTCGCGGGTGATGTTCTTGTCCTGACGCGCAAATAGAATGGAGTTGTCGCCGTGTAGCACACGGTATTTGTCCTGCACGTTGTCGGCGATCCATGCATCGATACGGTCGTTAAAGGCCAGCAGTTCGCCGTTACTCAGATTCGAGGTGCCGACGGACAGGCGGATGGCAGAGTAGTCCGTATTGAAGATGGGCTCCAGGCTGGGTTCAATCTCCTGAATAAGCTGATAACCCACCAGGTAGTCGATGACCTGCAGCTGATCGGTGGGCAGTACATCATAGGCTTCGTCATCATCGTGCTCCGCTTTGTTGCGCCCGCGCAGGAAACTTAATCTTCAACGCTGTTGCGCTAATCTTCAACGCTTTTGCGATAATATTCAACGACCCAAACTTAATCTTCAACGTTTTCTGCGCTAATCTTCAACGCATTTTGTGCTAATCTTCAACCCTTTTGCACTATCCAACGGTGTGTGTATCGGGACGTTGAAGATTAAAGGGGGGCCATTGAAGATTAAGGGGATTCGTTAAAGATTAGAGGGGGACTGTTGAAGATTAAGGGCATTCGTCGAAGGTT